>JAJOZX010006339.1:127500-145000 GCA_023014485.1 Bathynomus jamesi | reverse complement strand
AGGTCCTCGATCAATCAGAAGTCGTAATTCTCCTACATATGAGCGGAATCAAATGCCCTGAGGGGGCACCTTCGCATGCCGTACATATATACATTTTAAGTGCAAACAACACACAGTATAATTAATGTAAAGAACGACCGGCAATTGGATGATCCCGGGTTCGATTCCTGGGAGGTTCCTCATTTTTTCATTTGCACGTTCTCCCTCCTCATCTTGTGCGGAACGCTCTTCTACACAAGCGTCGTTCTTTACATTAATTATACTGTGTGTTGTTTGCAGTTAAAATGTGTGTGTGTGTGTGTGTGTGTGTATATATATATATATTATATATACACACACACACATATATAAAGTGTGTGTGTGTGTGTGTGTGTGTTATTAAACTCCTTCTGTATAATTAAACATGTGTTGAAGGTACTTGGCATGGCGTACTTACTTATAATTTACTTAGAATTTCAAAAAAATGCATAGAAATATCAAACCTATAATTTTATTTCGGGAGGGCTGAAGCCCCCGTAGCTCACCTCGTGTCTACGTCCCTGCATGATACATACATAGTTTTGGAAAGAATTCTCAGAAATAGATCTAAAACTACTTCAAAATTACTAATTAATAATATGAAGTCTTCTTTAGATTTTATTTTCGGCGAATTTCTTTCCACAACTCTACATATGCTTAGATTGTAACTGTATGAGAACAAAATATCATTCTAATTCTTTCAACCAATTAAAGACACGATAATAACAAAATTACTGGAAAAAAAATATACTTTTAAAATATTTAATACTACAAAATACAAGGCCTTCATCATGCACAACAGCTGCCTAAAGTTGTCCTGCTCAGCAAAAAATGAGGCAGAAATACAGTCTTACTGGCATCTAATTGTACAAAAGTATAGCACTGAACTCCGCATTGAAGCCAAAGTGGATGAGGTTTTGCGTTTTAAAATTTCCAAAGTGTCTTTGAGCATTTCAAATGCTTTCTGTGTGGAAACGGAATGAGTCTTATGAAAATGTTGGGTCCTAACTTTATAAATTTTTAATATAATTTATTTTTACAAATATCATGCATTTGAAACTTTTGTTTTTCAGTATGTAACTTTAATTTCACTGAAAATTAAATTCCACTTGAAAACTTTTAGCAAAAACCGTTCCTTATTGGATATAAACGTTTTATCATACAAATTTTCTTTCAAAGTTTCCTCAGGTTTTGCCATGAAAAAGCTGTGGAAAAATGAGACTCCAAATTATTAAGCTAAATGATTGACAAAGTTGAATGTCAGACATTCTTCACTTTTAACTTTTATTTTCTTATTTTCTTTTTGGTATTGTCCTATTTTTTTTTTACAGTTTAACAAAAAAAAAATTACTGTCCAACAAATTACTGTCGTCTCCAATTGATTTACAGTCCGAAAGAAGTGTATTATGGTATCCATAAAACATTTTTCCCCAAGTCATTTTTTTTCCACCTCTATGCTGTAACAAACATAAGTAAAGAAATACGCTTAATGATATACAGTATATTCCTTAACTAAGACTAACCGTACTTTAAATATAACTACAGGGTTGTCCAAAAGTCACGATCCAATCGGCTTTGTTCTAACTTAGCTTGTAACGTAGCTAACCTGTAAGTTTAAATCTATCAGCGCATATGATAGAACTATACAGAAATTGTTGATACTGGAAGTTTGCATTTCTTAAAAAATATGTAAAAACTGTAAAATAATAAATATATTTCACCCGATCGTGACTTTTGTACCACCCTATACAACAAATTAAAGAAGATGCAGTACAGTATATGCACAAGGGGGTTTTTATGCAGGAAGGAGAAGCCAAAGGCGTATGACCTCAAAAATGATTTCCCCATACAAGAAGAATGAAATAGTCAAAATCAAGGTCCAAAGTCCAGGTCCTCAGTCCAGCTTTCTTGTCTATATAAGGGGAAAGCTGGACTGAGGGAGGTTGTTCCAGAGTTGACCGGTTCAGTAGATGAAAGACTGAGATACCGATTAACCCTTGCGTTAGAGAGTTGGACAGAAAAGGAATAAGAATATGTCGAAATTCTGGTACTGGGTGCTCTCCTTAAAAAAGGAGGCATGCAGCTAGAGAGTTCAGAAAAGCAGCGTCCGTTATAATAGCGATAGTAAAGAGAGTGAGGCAACACTGCGGCGAAGAGGGAGAGATTGAAGACAGTCAGTAAGAGGCGGAGAAATGATGAGACGAAAAGCCTTTGATTCCATCCGGTCAAGTAGAGCTTGTGGTGACCCAAACCACACATGAGAAGTGTACTCCATACAGGGACGGAGAAAACCCCTGTAGAAAGACATCAACTGAGTTGGGGTGAAGAAACTGAAGACTACCGAAAGAAATGAAAGAATTTTTAATTGCAATAATTCTGCTTTGAAATGTCATTGTAAAATTTTTTTATATACAGTAAAGCATTACAATGTCTTTAACTGCAAAGTATATATATATATATATGTATATGTATGTACAGTTGGGTAACTGAAAAGTATCTACCCAATGGGAAGTACATACCCAATGGGAAATACACATATTTATTTATGGAACTATAGCAAAAGTGTTCAAAATGTTCCCCACTCAGTTCAAACCACGTTAATGTGATGTAATGTAATGTAATTAACTGAAGAAATTCATTAAGAAATGTAATTCTCAATGGGTACAGACTTTCCGAGCTACAGTGACATTATTAACACTTGATGATAATAGGGTTGTTTAACCTCCTTCCAAAGTCATAGGACGAAGGAGATCTACAGCTTTACTTGGAATCCGAACCACGAGTCGCTACATAGTGTGAACGCAACGGAAAGTCTCCCACCCAACTACTATCCGACCCAATATCGCTTAACTTCGCTGATGAACGGGAAGCGGCGTTACGACATTGGCTACGACGTAGCCCTTGTTAACAGCTTACTCATTCACTCCACATTGTCGTATGCTTACGACGTAAAATCTCTACTAAGACTAATGTCAATAAAATAAATCAGAAACGCCATAAGAACCGAGAAGAACTTGCAATAGTCGGGAAACGATAAAAAACATTAAAAAATCATATATCTAATGGTTAAAAAGGAATAAAGTTGATAGTTGTGTTTATTTATTAATGGTTTCCTCCTTTTTCGTGAACACTTCTTATAGAATCTATTCAAACATCGCGTCTTTCAAATCACTGAACCATTCGTGAAAGTTTGGTACAGAACGCCACAATATTCCTTTAAAATTACAAGCCAAGAAATATTTTAGAAGTAAACTCAAAGATTCATGAAACCGTAAAATCTCCTTCCCCCACACCACTCCCCCTCCCCCCTCCCTCCCTTCTCCGTCCACCCCCCTCCCTTCTCCCTCCCCTTTAAGAAAAAAGACATGGCAAAGTTATTTCAAACTCCAATACTTTCCGGTCACATTATTAATTTATTTGATTTGAAAGGTGAAAATTTTTTCAGAATTTGCAGTTTTTTTTTTTTTTTTTTTACACTCAAAATATTTCATGAAAATCTGCTCTGATAATTTTAAATAAATCATATATTCATAGTAAATTTTATTCATTTATTTAAACATAATTTTTAAAATACGATAAAATATTAATAATTTCTTTAAAGTTAAACACACACACACACACACAGTATATATACAATATTTGCAATATGAATTATTTCCTATATTGATATATAATTGGAAATGGCGGCAAGTTATATTGGGACTCCCTCTACGGGATTTGTCCCACTTAGTTTTGGAATGAAATAGAAATGACCTAACTGAGAACAGACTGTTGAAACATATTCCTTCGGCCCCCTTCGTTACAAACTTATGCATACATCAATTTCTCTTTTGAAGAAAAGTTATTAGATCAACCGCCATTTTAATATTAATTTTTGAAGCCTCCTCTAACTACGAAAAATACAGGGTGTTCAAAAAGAAACGCAACCCAAAATAGAAAAGAGTTAGGTTACGATAATATATGCATTCTCCAATCCAATCAGTTGCGTTTGTTTTTGAACACCCTATATTTCTTTCAACTAAACAAAATCTTCTTCAGAAGTATTATCGAATAAAACGAAGATGCCAAGATACCGCTTTGTTGATTTATAATCCAACGTTTCGTCTCAACCCTTCAGACACTTTCAAGGACTTTTTAAAATTTCTATTTATAAATAAAAAAAACTTTGCGCGGTTTTGAGCGGAAATGATCGGAGTAAGAAATATCTCTTTCGTTCAGTCGCCTGTTATGATTGGCTGACTCGCGTAAAGTGGGTGGAGTTAATGTCATTCGCTCAGTCGCCTGTCATGATTGGCTAACTCGCTTAAAGTGGGTGGAGTTAATGTCTTTCGCTCAGTTGCCCGTAAGGGTCGTCGAATTTATCAAGATGAGCGGCGTTAAAGATCACGAAATGATCACAAGCCCTACCCTGGAGCCGAAGGCGCGGCTCGTAAAATTAAAATAATATACAGGGTGTCCCGTAAGTCTGGACCCATAGGGATTTATAATATATTTGTTATTATGTTGCAGGTAAACCATGTCACTGACTAGAGAGGAGAGAGTTCAAGTTATTTTGCTGGTCGGGACCCGCAGTCACCGGGAAGTGGCCGAAGAATTCAACAATATGCATCCAGACCGCGCACCAATCACACACAGATGTGTTGGCAAGTTGATAGCCAAATTTAAGGAAACTGGATCCGTAGCTGACAAGCCTCGCAGAGGACCTTCAAGGACTGTTACGGAAGACGAAACCAGTACCAATGTGTTGGCTAGCTTTGCTGTCAGTCCCAAGAAGTCACTTCGACGCATGTCCAGCGAAACTGGGACTATTTTGTAATTTTATTAATTTTGCCCTATGGGTCCAGACTTACGGGACACCCTGTATATTGAAATACAGCTAAATTAAAAGAAATGAACGTAGGTAAAACTAACCACATTTACTTAAGAATATATAATTTTTAAAATTATAAATATCTTTTGGTATTATTTTAGATAATTTAACTGATAATACTTTAATGGAAAAGTTTAAAAAGTTCAGCATTTGATTGTATTTATATTTAATGTCTGGTTTAAATTTCTTAATTAAAAGTGATTCAGCTGATATCGTAAATCATTAGAAACTTTGAAATTATTTAAGCTTGCATTCGTTAGGGATTTTCCCCGTGTTAAATTTCTATGCGTATATATATATATATATATATATATATATATATATATATATATATATATATATATATATATATATATATATATATATATATGAGATGAATTTCGTACTTAAACACGTGAAATGAATGAATGATGCAAACCCACAAGGAAAAAGAAAATGATTTCAAGATCTTTCGTGTATTCAGCAGTACACCTCGTCAGGGAATGACGTCAGGGAATTTACTGACGAGGTGTACTACTGAATACACGAAAGGACTTGAAATATTTTTTCTTTTTTCTTGTGAGTTTGCATCATATATATATATATATATATATATATTATATATATATATATATATATATATATATATATACACAGGTGAGTCAAAAGTCTCATACATAGGCAAAATGGTCATGATAAATAAATGATTATTTATTTTTTATTTTTTTGCAGGTGATGTGCTGAGATGCCTTTGTATGTGCCATCCACATGGGCATTCAGTGTAATGGTGCCCACATAGAGCATATATATATATATATATGATTGCTTTGTATTTGTGTTGTAGCATTATTAAACAAAGGGTATTCGTTGTATAATGAATGTAGGAAAAATTACATAGGCACACATAAAAAGTAACCCACCCTCATTTCTTTCTTTAATATCGGGTCGTTAGAACCAAATAATATTCAAATGATGATAGAATTCTCATGTAAAGGGACCAACCACTAAACATCCATCTGTCTCTTCTTTCGGAGGTTTTGGATGGATATCTGTCAAATTATTTACTTGACTTTATTCACTGATACTTTGTTTTCCAAATCGAAATTTACATAGTCAGAAATCGTTTGTCTCCGAGGTCCTTTGCATTTTTTGGCTTCACTGAATCTGTCTATCTGTGGTACATAAATGCCACTGTTTTTATCACCTCTTTTTCCGTATCTAAGGCAATTGAAATTTTTCGGGGTCATATTCAATAGAATTTTTCTTTGAGCATATACTGTACATATACAGTATATATATAAAATTTGTGTTGTGTTTCAGAGGTGCAGTATCACCTGTGGTCATAATTTTTCAGCAAAAATACCACTGCCGTATCTATATTACCATGAATCTAAGTAATAGCGGAACAAAAACTGTTCTTTTATGTGGCACTGAGCTACGTCCCATTGAGTCCGAAGAAGATGTTCTCTGAACCGTAACCTGTTGGTTGTTGTTTTCTCAGAAGGTTGTATATTTTTAATGGCTTTGCTTGTCATTCACAGTTTGTGGACTTGTGAACTTACGGTCGCTCTTATCAAATGTTTCACAAAATTTGTATATACAGTATGTACAGTGTATGACATTATTTGCGTTGTGTTGTTTTCCAAAGCATCAATGATATTATTACATCTTTGTTATATTATTATGTTGCGTCTCACTGGATTCTCGTTTTCTTCTAAATACCAGTAAATTTTTCTCTCGCGAATCTTTCAATTATTTTGGTCAGGTGTGATGTCAGGAAGACAGGTTTGTAGTTCTTTGCTGGAAATCTACTTCGATCCTTGAAAATTGAAACAATGCTTGCCCTTTTCAATATGTCCGGTATTTGTCCTGCGTCCAGTGATCTCCATAAAAAAGTATAGCGGTTTTTCAATCTTGTCTTTACCTTTACGTGATTTGATCACGGTGGTCTGGGCCTGGTGTTGAGTGCGGTTTCATTTGTCCTGTCGCGTGTGCTATGTTCCCTGGTGTAAAATCAAATCAAAGTCCGTAAGGCGTTTGTGTTTTCTGTAAGGTTTGTTTTTTCATAGAATGAGTGTCAGTCATATATAACTTTATCCGACTTTGGGACATTACGAACTCATTCGTAAGTGACACATAAAATTTCCAAGAACTCCAATGGATCATTGGTCAAAATATCTTTCTAATTTTTGAGAAGTCCGTTGGTCATTTGGTTCCTTATTTTTTTCCTTGGGAAACTACAGAAGTATTTTGTATTTCTGCCAATTACTTCTACCACGGTATCATTCTCTTCCATTTCTTTAAGGTCTTTAATAAGAGCGCGAATGATCTGATCAATAATTTCTAGCTTTTCTATGATATAATTCTTCCTGTGTTTTTATATTGTCCATTCAATTTTTTCCTAATAAGTGAACAGTGAGAGTCTAGCTCCAGAGAAGCTCCAAGGATTGGCTATAATGATAACTATCATCACTCTCAATGAATGAAAACTCTAAAAGACTAAGATATCAAAGATTTAAAACTACTCTTAAAAAGTGGTACAGAGACAGAGTCCGGATAAAAAGAAAATAGTAAAGAATTCCACAACGGAGAAGTACGAGGAATGAACGAATTCCTGTGCGAAAGGCACTGAAACAAAGTATACGTGAGAAAGCTCTGAATAACGAGTGGAACGACCAGGGACAAACAGAGGAGGTACAATGGATGAAAGCTCACGAGAGCACAATTCATTGAAGTATCTGTAGAAAAGTGTTAAAGCAGAAACCTGTCTTCTAACACGAAACATAGAAAGAAAGGATGTCAAATATAAATCATCGATTAAGCGTATAGCCTTGGGTTGTATACAGTCGAAGAGGGATTGGATGATTCTCCAGCACCGCCCCATATATGGGAACAGTAGTCCATACTGGGACGCACGTGGCTTTTGTACAAAAATTAAAAGCTGAGAAGGCGCGAACCACTTCTTCGCACGAAAGAGAATGTCCAGTTTACTTGAAGTTATTTTCGACTGTACACGAATTTGCCTGTTCCAGTTGAGGTCTTTATTAATGGTAAGGTCTAGAAGCCTAATGGAGTTAGCTCTTTCATTCTGAGCTCCATTAAAGAATATTGGAGGAGAAAAACCACCTGTTTTACGAGATAAGAAAAGAGAATGTGTCTTGGTTTCATTTAACTTGATCAGGTTGGAGTTGCACCACAAAGAAATCTGAACCAAGTCACCATTTGTAGAAATAACGGAATCTATCCTGGAATTTACTAATTTCATGCAGGGATGTTCTCTCCTTTAACGAAAGTGTTCTTTTTCCTCTTTCGAGTTTGTTTGTCCCCCATTTTTATTGTTTTTCGGGATCATATTATCTCTCTAAGATTAATATCAATCTTTTTTTTTGGGTGGGGGGAAATAAGTTAGCCTCTCTTCCGTTGTTTCATCAAAGATAAACATGTTTCCTCAGTTCCTTTTCGCTTTGTCACTTTTTGTTCCAGCTTAATTTGTTATCTTCAAGATCGAGTTCAAGCGTTAATATATATATATATATATATATATATATATTATATATATATATATATATATATATATATATATATATATATATATAGCATTCGTCAAACTGTTTATAAATTCCAATCAGGATGCAGAAAATGATATTGCAATTTTGGATCCATATACATATGATATGTGTGTGTGTGTGTGTGTGTGTGTATATACAGGGTGAGTCAAAAGTCTGGAAACATAAGAACTATGCTTTTCAATGCAAATATACATATATATTTGCATTGAAAAGTATAGTTCCTATGTTTCCAGACTTTTGACTCACCCTGTATATTTATACGTGTATATCACTTAAATTTTGATATAATCTTCAGTTAAAGAAATAAAATACAAATATTTTATGCATGAAATAAAATGTATTAATCTTTAACGAGTGAATTTCTTTGTGTTTTTTTAAAACCGTGAAATACCATTAATGCACCGGACTTCATTTTAACTCCATGAGAGAAGTGAGAGAGAATAAAGAAATTTACTTTTTCTTTATATGATCTCCAGCATGATGTAGCGGTCTTGTATCCCGATGTACACTTAAGAATACCGTCAAAGAATCAGAGAGGTTACTGCAATACTGCATCCATTCCAGAAGAGTATGTTGCTAATACTTTATTGGTGTGGAGTTCGTGCGTTCAGTACTTACTGTACAGTAGTGTGACGAAGGATGGTCATCTTGTGGAAGTGTTCTAAACTTGGACAGTTTACACTTGTAAACAACCATATACAGAGGACTGACAAAAGTAAATAGACACTACAATGATTGTTCTCAAGAACAACTGAAATGCCAAAACGCGTGTCAGCTTTACATAATCCAAAGGTGAAAACAACACGGTTCTAAATATATATTAATTCCATAAATCTGTTATTATATAGTGACTTTTACTATCATATCAAAAACTATGGAAAAACCGAAGGTGTCTATTTACTTTTGTCAAATGTCTGTATATTGTGCAGAATATTGTATAGTGATTAATAATGAAAGGAAATATGACGAATTATCTTTGCCCCATTATTTCTCGGGCACTCTGTGAACTCCAAATATTTGAGAGTTCCTGTACCTCGTTCGGGAGAACATTTTGTCTCTTTTAACAATCGACAGAGGAAACTATCAAAACTGAGTTCATTAAACTCGCGTAATAAACTAAACTCAACTTTTATTTTGAGTAATTTGAACTCCCTTGCAGACTACTCCTTTAAATGTCAAATATGGACTACTATTAGAATTTACTTTTCAGGTTGTTACATGTATTTTAATAATTAATATATTTTTCCAAGTATGTAATTTCTCGGAGTAATTATTTCCCTAGTATGTAACTTCTCGGAGTTATTATTTTCCAGGTATGTAACTTCTCGGAGTAATTATTTCCCAAGTATGTAATTTCTCGGAGTTATTATTTTCCAAGTATGTAACTTCTCGGAATTATTATTTTTCAGGTATGTAACTTCTCGGAGTAATTATTTTCCAAGTGTGTAACTTTTCGGAGTAATTATTTCCCAAGTATGTAACTTCTCGGAGTAATTATTTCCCAAGTATGTAATTTCTCGGAGTAATTATTTCCCAAGTATGTAACTTCTCGGAGTTATTATTTTCCAGGTATGTAACTTCTCGGAGTAATTATTTCCAAAGTATGTAATTTCTCGGAGTTATTATTTTCCAAGTATGTAACTTCTCGGAGTTATTATTTTCCAGGTATGTAACTTCTCGGAGTAATTATTTTCCAAGTGTGTAACTTTTCGGAGTAATTATTTCCCAAGTATGTAACTTCTCGGAGTAATTATTTCCCAAGTATGTAATTTCTCGGAGTAATTATTTTCCAAGTATATAACTTCTTGGAGTAAGGAGTAATTATTTCCCAAGTATATAATTTCTCGAAGTATATTAAGTACAAAGTTCCATTTTGCTTGAATTTCGTGTTATCTGTATAACCAATACCTCGGAGAAAATTAATATCTCGGATTTTCATCCCCTAGTTATTTGAGGCTAGATTAGGTTAGGTTAGGTTAGGTTAGGAGACTGAGTCGCGGGCAATGACCATTATACTATGACAGGATAAAAGTTAATATAACCTAGCGAATATTTTTCTCACCCGATCAAAACAATAGAGCTTTCACGCCCAGATATGGTTTTACGCATTAACCCCCTGCACGCGAGCTAATGTTCAGCATTTAATTCAAATCCATCTGGATAACACGAGGGTACCATGTAGATGAAAATATCAGCACATGAACACGCGCACTATTATATACGAGTACATACGTTTCAAAGTGTATAACCCACACTCAAGAATTTGATTTAAAAATTCCTAAATTTGAAATAAAAGAGACCTTTCGGGCTCACAAAGGGTCCCTCTTCAGTCAGTTATAAAAAATAAGGTTTGGAATATTAAAGGACTAAAAGCAAAACAAGGTTTGAATAAAAGAAAAAGGAATATATTTTAAATTAAGTTAACAGCGCGCTGTTCCAACAACACCATACGCACGACGGGTTGTGGAACTGTATGTATGTATATATATATATATATATGTAAAAGACGACGCTTGTGGAGAAGAACGTTCCGCACAAGATGAGGAGGGAGAACGAACAAATGAAAAATGAGGTAACCACCCGGGAATCGAACCCGGGATCTTCCGATTGCCAGTCAGATATGCTATCCACTACACCATGGGCCTCGATTAATCAGAAGTCGTAATTCTCCTACATACGAGCAGAAACATTAATTATACTGTGTGCTGTTTGCAGTTAATAAATATATATATATATATATATATATATATATATATATATATATATATATATATATATATTACAGTCAATGTTTAAAACTAGGAAATTTGTAAATTGATTAGTTTTAGGCAATTTGTTGAATGCTCGATTTACTTAATACCTAATTAAACCTAGACTAGCTATGAATTTGTAGGCAACATATTGGGAAATACCAGTGGGCATGCATATACAGCATTACCAGAAAGGTTAGGTTAGGTTAGGTTTTGTGTGAATACCAACTTGACACATTGCCTGAATTTCAATCAATTTATATATTGCATAATTTTACATATTGACTGTAACATACTCGTATATATATATATATATATATATACTGTATATATATATATATATATATATATATATATATATATACACAGTTGCCTGTTAAGATTCAGACAAAGTATGAAATAAAAAGTTGAAACCCTGTTTATCAGGCACTTTCCAGATTGCCTGAATGCCAGGCAAAGTCCGAGATAATACTTTACTTTCGACCTTGACTAATCGTATGCAGGCATTCCTTAGATTGCCTGTTAAGATTTAGACAAAGTGCGAAATAAAAGAATATTTCGGTCTTTGCCAAATATCGACGGGGAATCCGCGGAATGACTAGGCAATCTGCGGTTTACCGCCTTGTCGTAGTTTGCCAGTAACATATACTCTATATCGCGTGACGTTTTTATTCATCTCCCTCATCTCAAATTACAGTCTTATATAAACTGTAAAAAATGTATTTGATGAACACGAATCATTTATTAAAATTATTACTAAACATGCGAAATTTACACTTCATGTCAAGACGTGTTTAATATGTTATTTTTGTGTAGTAACTTGCTGTAACCGGATGATGATGATGATGATATTGAGCAACACATCCCCAAATGTGTCTGTTAAGATCGAATACTCTTTATTAAAGGTACACACTGTACCTTCAATTCTGAAGTTTATCTTGAGTTGCTAAAGGACAACTTTCAAAACATTTACAGTTAATTTAACAGACTTGCACATGTTATTCGATTTTACAAAACATTCATTTTAGCGTTAAAATCCTCCATCTTTACACACTGAGAATATTGGAGATTTTCTGAGTGACTTAATTTTGTACAAAAAATCGATGTATTCTTCGTGGTTCTCAACGGGGAGGGGTACCGCCCCTACTGGGGTTTGTAAAGTTTAGGAGGGCGTTGAGAGTAAGGGGAGCGCTAGGAGAAAGAACTGAATGACATGCATACGTAAGTTATTAACTTCATTTTAACATTTGTGATGTAATACAAAATTATAGTAGATTATTAGAGCAACAAATATGAACGAATTCATTGTATTGTGATTACATTTCAAATAGTGTACATGAATGTATTCATTGTATTGTGATTACATTTCAAATACATGAATGTATTCATTGTATTGTGATTACATTTTAAATACATGAATGTATTCATTGCATTGAGATTACATTTCATTGCAGTTACATTCATTAATCATCGTATTGTTTGCTAACTTTTATATCCATGAAGCTGTTTGGTGAAGGAAGGGGACGGTTGCTCCAAAAGGGGTTGAGAACTACCGACATAGAATGTTGGTATTATTGTATGGTAGATAGCAGTTTACAATTAAAATGCATTCGTTGTCCATACGAAATTCAGTTCCTAACAACGATATGTTATCAGTGAGGAGGGCCAGAACTGGCACAGCGCTCAGACCAATTAATGGGGCCAATTGCTCTAATTCCTCTGTTATTATTATTGATCAGCATCGTCGGGGTAGGAAACCCCGACCTGTGTTTTCACTACACTCAAAAGGAAATGGCACTACCCACTGAGGTACAGACTCTAGCATTAGAAAGCTTAAATACAGGGTGGTCATAAAGTCACGTGTGAATATGCATGCACACCACAATATTCACTTGCGTGACTTCATGAACACCCTGTATTTTGTTAATTTGTTCTAATTAATTAAAAATAAATAAATAAATGAGCAAATAAATAAATAAATAAATACACACACACACACACATATACTGTATATACGTTTTCGTTTAAACTAATAAAAATATCATGACTTAACCTAACCAATCATCAAGGGCGTACAGTTGACCTAACCGGGTATTCAATTGATCTAACTGGTGTCATGTACTGAACTGTCCGCAAAACATTAGGACCGATGAATTTGTGATGCGTGATCTTTACGGGGGCGGAGCCCCCGTACCCCCGAGACCTAAATTATACAAATGATAATGTAATAACATGTGCCCACCTTGCCTGGGTAGTCCGCTAAATTTCGCGTGCCCTTAAGGATTGAAACACTGAAACGACACTCACGTTTATTTTTAGGATTTTTTTTACGGCACCTAAAGACCTTCTGGTCTTTTCTTAAAATACAAGCACTATTGCATTTAGGGCAGGTCACGGATGTCTTAATTATTCCGTGATTGAAAAAATGGTCTAAACTCTTGTCTTCATCGAGGGGAATATGGCGGATTACGTCTTCAAAGTCAAATATGCAAAACTGACACGTCATACAGTACTTCTGGTCACAAAAACACCGAACTGAACAGACCAACAATTGCTAAAAATGATTTAATTGTAAAACAGGACAAATTGAATTATGCAGAAGTAGCCAGAATCACCAAAAATAGGAAATATTCACCAAATAGTCGATATATATATATATATACAGGGCGTCCCAAAAACATGTATACACACTTTAAATAATTATAAAGGCAGTGTTTATTAAAATACATTTTATTTTCAAAATGTAATAGAATCTACAGACATTATTTAATTGTTTTGTCAACGCCTGTTTTCAAACTGACGTCCGTTCTGGTCCAGGCACTGCTGATAACGCGAAGCAATGGAATCGCAAACATCACGAAACATTTCGTTTGGTATTTGTGTGCATTCTCGTTCAATGGCTGCTCTCAATTCAGCGACTGTTGCAGGTTTTATAGCGTAGACTTTGTCTTTTAAGTATCCCCATAAAAAAAAGTCTAGTGGTGTGAGGTCTGGTGAACGCGGAGGGTATTCTACGAAACCCCTTCGTCCAATCCACATCCACATCGTGCCAAGTACCACTCGCAATACTCCACTCTTCGGTCCGGATCATCTTCATTAATAGCATGGACTAATCTTGGAATGTAACTTTTCCATTGACAGCGCTTCAAAATGCGTTGGACAGACGATTCTGAAATTCCTACCTCACGACTCGCTTGCCGCACAGATTTTCTTGGACTTTGGTGATACGTTTCCAGTACTCTTTCTTGCTTTGTGGGGCTTGTCGATGTCCGTGGTCTTCCGGAACGCTTCTTGTGGACATTCTGAACAGTTCCATCGGCTTCAAACTTATCTCTAATTCGAGTGATGGTAAGTCGCGTTGGTGGATCTGTTTGAAACTCCCTCCTAAACTGTCTTTGCACTTCAACTACGTTTTCACACTTCCAGTAGCATTTTAGAATGAATTTCCTTTGTTCAAAGCTTAGTCTGACTGCCATTATTAATTCTAATGGGTTTAACTTGGAAAGAAAAAAACATCAATTGAACTATCAGCTGTTAAAGTGTGTATACATTTTTTGGGACGCCCTGTGTATATATATATATATATATATATACAGTATATATTGAAAAAGCATGAAAAATAGGAAATATATTTTAATAAAAAACACATTTTATACAAATCTGCACAAGATAAGATATATATTTTCTTAGTCAGTTTTGAATGGCAATTCAATATATTGTACTGTTTTAACCGCACGTGAGCGGGTTCAAAGACGAATATTAACCAACTAATTAATTATCAATTTAAAACTAATTATCAATTTAAAACTAGAGCTAGAATCTCTGGATCCAGAGGATCAAAGTCATAATAGGCTACTATACTGTGTGTGTATATATATATATATATATATATATATATATATATTACAACTCGAAATGGTCCCCTGAGAAACTTTCGTAACACACAGACCGTGCATGGAACAAGGAACGCTTCTTCGAAAATTAAATCCACTCTTGTCCGAATAAGTAATAATAATAAATTATATATATAAATATTAGTGATGGGACGATACCAAAATTTTTAACGATTCCGATTCCGATTCCGATACCACTAAAAAGTCTCGATTCCGATACGATTCTCGATTCCGATTCCGATTCTCAATATTTTTAAATATAATTCTATACTTGTTTTTCTGGAAATTGTCATATTTTACTCTGGTAAGATTAACTATTTACATTATGAGTTTGGTAATATAAATTATAAATTATAATAGATTGGTTTAAAAATAAAAATCAACTGTAAGTTGTAACAATTCATTTTAATCTTCTTGATTACACATCATGGATATACATGTTTTAATGTGTAGCTACAATACAATAAAAATAAAATTTGTTATCCTCTTTCATTTAAATTTTAAAGTTTACATTGCAAAACTGGTTCAATTAAAAGTTAAAGAATCGTTTTAAGAATCGGAAATCATGGTACAATTCTCTCGATTCCGATTCCGATTCCTGAAAAATGCTCGATTCTTCCGATTCTCGATTCCGATTCCGATTAATCGTCCCATCACTAATAAATATATAAAAAATATACTCTTATTCCCAAAGAGAATTTGAACCAATCCTATTCTGATGTTGTAAGCGATTTTGACAAGTTATTTCCTTTAAAAAAAAAGTTATTCAGTTTGCTTTAAAAACTTTTAAGTCTTTAAAAAAAAACTCCGTTTTATGTTGTCTTCTAGAAAACGAGTAACAAAAGTCCTGATTTTGTCAGTCTCGACCAAATTATGAAGTTTGAGAAAACTAAACTAAAAAAAAATAAAAAAAAAGATTTTTTACAGTTTATTGTATATACAGGGTTACAGGGTGTTTCAGGTCGATCCTAGAAATATGGAAATTGGCGGAATTTGTATGTGGTATTGGGTATTTTCCATATTTCTTGGGTAGACCTGAAACACCCTGTATTCTGCTCTGTTACGACTTATAAACTGTATGTTACAGGCAGCTGAATCTCATAGAATATAATCGAAGCATAAAAAACTCGAATCTTGCCTTGGAGGTAATTCATTTACGTTTTCATATATATTATATATATATATATATATATATATATATATATATATATATATATATATATAATATATATATATATATATATATATATATATATATATATAAAGTGTGTATAAAAGAGGTCCAAAAACAAGACGTCAATTTGAACATTTATTTGAGTTTTAATATCTTACTTTCGTAAATTTAATTTAAAATAAATTTTCCTATGAGACCTGACTTATGGGATACCCTGTATGTGTGTGTGTGTGTGTGTGTGTGTATGTGTATATATATATATATATATATATATATATTCTTTTTCTTTTTTTAAGCGCAATGATGTTCACTATGAAATAGTAACCTTAGTGTAAATTCAACGAAGAAACGTTTGATTTAACTTGGCAGAAGACATGTTTTGTTTGGCGTTCGTTGCACGAGTGTTTCAAGCACGTTTTAATGAAGGAAATTTGAGCCTCACTCGTTAAACGAACGTTCCTTAACCCTTTCGTGCACAGTGTTACTTTATTGATTTTGTTCTGGCTTACGACAAACGATTTTACTCACTTTCGGAAAAGACCTCCGGACGATAAAGGGTTAACAAAATATGATAATAAAAACCCACTCTAATAGACAGAGTTTATTTCCACAACAGTTTCGATGCCCACTGGCATCCTCTTCGGGTGGATACAGAAAAACAAATGAACCCTAGAACCCTAGAATGAACCCTGGTTCATTCGTTTTTCTGTATCCACCCGAAGAGGATGCCAGTGGGCATCGAAAATGTTGTGGAAATAAACTCTGTCTATTAGAGTGGGTTGTAATTATCATATTTTGACCTTCACGTAGAAAAAAGTTAAGTTTTGTGCATGGGTTAACAAAACTTTGCAATAATAATTATTTATGGTCGAAATACTCGGAATAAATTTTATTTTAATTTATTAAATAAACATTTCACTTAAATATAAATAAAAATCATCAAAACACATTAAAAAAATTAACATAAACTGAATTTAACTTAATAAGCTTTGATAAGCTATACAATGTATGCTAAAATCCATAAAACCAACACTCGTTAAACACGAGTTAACTGACCTCAACATAAAAAATCTGTTTTATGCAAATGGGAAAAACATAATTAATTAATTAATTAATTAATTTAATTAATTTAATTAATTTTTAATTAATAACCTTTATTAATACTAAAATAAATACAGTAGTCTTTTTACAATTTACAATTTTTACAATGACATAAATAATTGTGAAGCTCGACTATTTATTTTTTT
>JAJOZX010006339.1:0-122500 GCA_023014485.1 Bathynomus jamesi | reverse complement strand
CAGTTGACCTAACCGGGCACTCAGTTAACCTAACCGGGCACGCAGTTGACCTAACCAGTTGGTTAATTTTCACATTTACGTCTCATTCTAAGATGCTTAAAATTAATCGAAACCTACGGGAAAATTATTGATAATCCTTTTTTAAAGGACTTTATCTTTTTTCTAGCATATCTGCTTTAACTTTATTTTTTAATCGGTGAATACGTCGATAAATATACGTCGTGTTTATATCATTTCAATATACGTCGTGTTTAAATAGCGTTTGATGAAAGACATCGGTGTGTGGTCGTTTCAAATCGTCCACAACGCGTTGTGGTTATATCCGAATCGTCCACAACGCGTTGCGGTTGTTTGAGAACAGCCATGAAGCGAAAAAATATCTAACATCGGTGTGTGGTCACTTAGGTGCATCTACAACGCGTTGTGGCTGTTTTTTTTCACTCACTGAGCGATTTCGATGTTCGGGCGCAACATATATAGTATATGATAATAATGATAAGCTTTATTGGCAGAATATAAATCCCACAAAATAGTACAATATTCTTAAATGTAATAAACGATAAGCAAAATCAAATAATAATAATAAAACACTAAAAACTTTCCCAAAATTCTTTGATGTTTCCCATAAAATGTTGGAGTTCAACTACGTAATTTTTGTTATTTATTAAAATTTTTTCGAACGAACTGTAAACTTTTTGGAACTATTCTTGGATCAATGAAAGAATGCCATCCCCAGCCTTCTTTAGTTAGCTTTCTAAAGCTAACTAACGAAAATATCACGACCTAACTTAACCAATCGTTAGGTCAGCTGTACGCCCTTGACGATTGGTTAGGTTAAGTCGTTATATTTTCGTTAGTTAGCCTTATAAAGCTAACTAAAGAAGGCTGGGGGTGGCTTTCTTTCATTGATCCCTATTCTTTGCATGGTACGAAAGATAAGGACGAATATAACGAAAATATTTCTCTGTACGAATATTTATGAGTGCCACTATTTTGAATTGAACCTTTGTTAAATAATAGAATAAATAGAATAAATACATTCGTTTCAATTTACAATGACATTATGAATAATTGTGAAGCTCGACTATTTATTTTATTTAATTTGGCCCTTAAGCTTTAGGCTTTACTGGGCTCTTATTAAAAATAAACAGCTAGTTGTTATTAATTAATAATAAATAAATAAATAAGTGAATAAGTATTATTAATAGTTGAAACATGTATTAATCTTAAATTATCACTACTGACATGACAAATATAAGATCACCATTGAAGGCACTATACCAATACCATACAAAGAAACCAATATTATACACGAGAGATAAGAACTGAACAATCCCAAGAAATGTGTTTTTCATACATTCTATATAATTATTTTATGAAGGTTTGAACGACGGTTCAGGATCGATCTGGGGTCGACCCCTCTGCAGCATCCCGCCTCATTTGGGGAATTTCGTGTGGGAAGGAATTGCTTTCGGAGCTTCCCCTGCCCTCGTAGCCAGCCACGCATGACTTTGTGCAGAAATCTGCCCAGCTGGTTTTTGAAATTATTCAGGTCAGTGTGCTGGAGGTTCCTCCCATCTTTTAGCAGGACATTGAAAAGCTTTGAGCCTCGCATTCTGAGGGTATTTTCCATCCTCGTTTTCATGGCCTCTTATACTACAGTATATATATATATATTATATATATATATATATATTATATATATATATATATCCACGGAGAGAGGCTTTGATACAGCAAATAAAACAGGATTTATACAAATGAAATGTCTGCTTTTTTTTTAACAAAACCAGAATTAACTCGGTTTAACGACTATGTTAAGTGCCAATAAAACTCAGTAAACAGCATTAATGATACACTTATAATAATAATAATAATGGCAAACACTTTAGTCTCAATTCGGGTATTAAACGGCTTTGAATGTTGAAATGAAATAACCCGTTTTGTTTTCATGTAATGAAGTGTTTCACCCTCAAAATCCCGAATGAATTTAAGAGAAGAAAAATGTTTAAGTGTACTGCAAAGTTTGTTATAACTTTGTATTATCACACTTTTTTACAGTAAGTTTATCACCCTGTATTTACATGTATATATATACTGTCGCGTCTGTCGTGGATTACGTTATTGTATCAGTAAGTTGCAAACTTGCTTCAAGCTTTTTTATTTACACGCATATTCCCATCAAATGAATGCAGTCGGAAACCTTCTACAGGCAATGACCTGTATACGTAGATTGAATTAGGAGACTAACATAAAGCCTTTAGGCTTAAGACGACTTCCAAACGAAAACATACATATATATATATATACTGTATATATTTCATTAGTAATCCAGGGAGGAGGTTCTTTGAATTTTGGATAAGTTTTCAATCAATATATAGGTTTTATGTAATACAAGTAGGAAGGCTAATTATACATGACCACGAGTCTCTTCTAAAGTTCAGTGCAAATAATTCAAACTGAAACAAAATGGGGGACACACACACACACACACACACACACACACACACACACACATATGGTTTACTCTTAAGATTTTTGCTGCATCTGAACCAACATAACCCATTTGGTGTGATGTAAAGTATTAAAAACAAGAAAATTGTTTTTATTTGATGGTCGAGATAGGAACCATTTCTGTATAGAAGTTGTTTTAACCATTTCTCTTCTGTGATTTGTTCTGTCGCAAGTTCCTGTAAAAATAAAAAGAGATTTAACATAAAAATTTCTAAATTTCAACAAACAAGTGAAAGAAATATTTTTCTTCTTCAGTAATCCCCAATTAGCTTTTTTCTTTTTCTTTTCCACTGTTTATTTCAGAGTTTTATTTCTTCGTGGGAGCCTTGGGGGAAGGTTGTTTGTAAGTAGATTCTCATATCTCTCTTTCATCAGTAAATGGATCAAATTAAATTGAATTGTTAGTAACCATTTACTGCATGTTCGTGTAAACATCAATGTTAGTTCAAAAGAAATTCGAGGAATCCTGTTTGTTTCTTAAGTATTTATTCTCGTTAATTGATCGTTTACTGAGGTTTCACTGAACCTTACTCGGTTTCCTGAATCGCTCCTTTTTAAGGTTATCAGTTTAATTGTTCAGTCAGTAACACCGTTTCTCTGTAAGCGAAGTGAAGAAGACATTGAGGTCGGGAGTTCGACTACCGATGGTTGTGCTGGTAATATTAATATAGAAGTTATCCCAATTGGCCGCATTGATTGGTCTGAGTTGGTTTGAGCGTTGTGCCAGTTTCTTTATTTATCAAAAAAGGCCTGAAATAATTCGAGTTCATTCTTTTTCCCAGCGCCAATGTATACAAATCCCGGACCAAAAAAATAGAATACTGTCTGAAATGCGCCCATGACCTGGATAATACTTTTACGTATTATTGAAAGTTCTGTTTACAAATGCAAGTGACCCCATACCATTTGCATTCATGCAACCCACACTAACACACTCGCCGCCTTTATGGAATGAAATGGGATTTCCCACAAAACCGAAAATTAAGCCGACGTTAAATGCGAAGCAAAAGAGAGGACGACTATCCTGCATGGGCTGCAAAAGAGAGGCAAAAGGTGTTGTCTACAGACGAATCAAAATTTTGTGCCATTTAGTGACAGGGATCCGCGAGTTTGGCGAAGGTCTCAAATGTATCATGAAAACTGCCTGAAGCGATGGGTCAAATATACGGCGAGTGCGTTAGTGTGGGGTTGCATGAATGCAAATAGGGTGGGGTCACTTGCATTTGTAAATGGAACTGTCAATAGTCACGTTTTTAAAGACATTTTAGAATACTTCATGCTGGAGTCTGCAGACCAGCTGCATGGAGACGAATAATCTATTTTTTAACTTGATCTGGCTCCAGCTCATGCGGTTTGTGCAATATCTGTGAAGTTTGATGCTCATGAAATTGAAGTACTACTATGGCCAGCTAATTCTCCCGATCTTAATCCGCTAGAAAATCTTTGGAATATTGCTAAGCAGAAGGTTCAAAAGTGTAAACCAGGCACATTTATTGAACTGAAGAAGTGTTTGATGACAACCTGGCAATCGATAACTACAGAAGAATGAAGGAGGTTTGTCGACTCGATGCCACGTTGATTGGAGGCCGTAATCAGGGCTAATGGTGGACCAACTAAATACTAAGACGTAGAGTTAAAAAGTCTTGGATCAAGTAAAGATAAGCACCCCAGCCTTCTTTAATTAGCCTTATAAGGCTAACTAACGAAAATATCACGACCTAACCTAACCAATCATCAAGGGCGTACAGTTGACTTAACGATTGGTTAGGTTAGGTCGTGATATTTTCGTTAGTTAGCCTTATAAGGCTAATTAAAGAAGGCTGGGGGTGCTTATCTTTACTTGATCCAAAGTCTTTGATAAAGGTTTAATATATTGGCAGTACTCAGTAAACATAATGAATTTATTCTATTTTTTATAACACTTGACAAGAGATTCTAATAATATTTTGGCATGTCGCTATGCATTAACTTTTTACTATTTAATAAGGCGTTTGCTATATTTTAATTTCTTTTTTCAAAACTGGCACACAGAGGTGTCGTTTTAACATAATGTCGTCACAGATACACGATATTCCTCATAAAGGTGTATAATTTAAAGGTATTATCAAGGTCATGGGCGCATTTGAGATCGTATTCTATTTTTTATCCGTGGTTGTATGTATTCGTGTAATAAAGGAGACATATTTTCCAATTTAAAACACTTTTCAACTCACAATTTTTACTTTTTCCCGTCTCTACAAGACTTATAGGGAAATTATATTATTTCTTTACCTTGAATTTCATGTGAAGTATTTCTTTACCTTGAATTTCATGTGAAGTATTTCTTTACCTTGAATTTTATGTGAAGTATTTCTTTACCTTGAATTTCACGTGAAGTATTTCTTTACATTGAATTTCATGTGAAGTATTTCTTTACCTTGAATTTCATGTGAAGTATTCCTTTACCTTGAATTTCATGTGAAGTATTTCCTTTACCTTGAATTTCATGTGAAGTATTTCTTTACCTTGAATTCCATGTGAAATGTGAAGTATTTCTTTACCTTGAATTTCATGAGAAGTATTTCTTTGCTTCTTTTCAGTGATCCTTCTTAAAATTTTAAATTATCTAAGAATTATAATCAGCTCTAATTAAACTTAAGAGAGGGTTTATATGTGAAAATATATTCACCTTGATAATAATAATAATGTGTGTTTATGTGTACGAAAGAGAGAGAGAGAGAGAGAGAGAGAGAGAGAGAGAGAGAGAGAGAGAGAGAGAGAGAGAGAGAGGTAATAAAATGATTCATAAGAAATCTCTGAAGTATTGGGCAAGTCCTCTGAAAAAGCATTTTTTAATTATTTTAATTATGCAATCTGAAGGGGAAGCTCATTTAATAAGAAGGGAATTTGTTGGATTTAAGGGCTTTTTAAAGACGCAGAAAAATTTTAAAGATTTTAATGATTTTCTTAAATTATTTTCGAACCATGGCGAAATGTGTGAGGGAATTTTGGTACCAGTTTTCAGAATAAAATTCGTCTCGAGATATAAAGAGTTTCTCTGGGTTTTTTTTTGCATAATATTTAATTATAAAGATTTGACTTTCCGAACACGTTTTCGGTTATCGTAGAAGTTTCTCTGATCATAATTATTGTACGCAGGTACAATTTTCTAAGGAAATTTCGTTAAGACACTAATCACTAAAGTATTTGTGCACGCATTAGGACTTCCCAAGGACACTTTCTGTGGTATATAAGAGAGCAGATCTATAGGTCAAATATATTTTCAACTCTAATATAAACATCTGTTAAAGGATCTCAAAATTACATGAGTAATAGCAGCGTATCTTGAATTTTTTATCCTTCAATATCTTTAAGTATATTTCCTTTAAGAAAAATAAGATTCACATTCACATAAGCAGTTAGAGTATGTAAGGCAAGGAAAGCCAAGCTAAGAATATAACGAATCTGGTACGAATTGGTAGATAGCTTAACTAGAATGAATACTAACTCGTTCCCCTAGAGATGTAGATAACACTGGTCAACAACAATTTTGTCACAAGGGTTTTGATGGGTGTTCTAAGTGTACTTTTTCATGCTGAATCTAAATATGAAATCAGATTTTTTCTATCAGGCTTAGTTTACTTGTGACGCTATGTTCATTTTTTCCTCATTTAGCATGATCACCGGATAAAAAAATAATAACATATTTATATAATTAAGTATATAACAAATTATAATATAAACATTATAAAAATAATAAATATAATAATATATTATATTAATTAATATAACTATAATAAAATATATTAATATTAATATATATGTTGTATTAATTTTTCTGTAAAATTAGTACAATTTATTCCTTTGGGGAGAAAGTTCTGATAATGCTGGCAGGATAAATTTGGTCGGAGCAGCAGACTGTGCAGGTTGAAACATGTTTGTACCTGTTCAGACATGAGCCTAGTTTCTGTGTGTAGAGCAGCTCCAAGTCAGTCTGCTTGTAAATGTCACAGTGTTAACAGCTAGTGTCTGTTGCTTCTTGTTAATTTTACACCAGTGTTGTATTCATATAGATGTTTTGTAATGCCGCGGAACTGTCTGAATCATCCTAATTCCTTTTGTTATGTATGTGGTGATCTAACTTTAAAATCCCAGAAACGTAACTTTACACCATTAGTAAAAAATGCTATGAACTTTATTTCGGATGTAAAGTAGGCGATCAGGACAAGAGTTGGGCCCCTCACATTTGTTGTGTGACATGTGTAAGACTACTTACAGGATGGCTAAACGGTTCACGTCACATGCCATTTGCTATTCCAATGATTTGGAGGGAACCCAAAGATCACACAACAGACTGCTATTTCTGCCTGGTAAATACAAAGGGGATCACTTCAAAAACAAAGAGCCTTATGAAATACCCTAATCTACCGTCTGCAATGAGACCAGTTCCCCACAGTGCTCAACTTCCAGTACCAAATCCTCCTGAACATGTAAGTTTAAGTGATGAGGAATCAAACGTAGCTGTAGCATATCACGAGGAAAAGATGAAGACATTTCTGATCCAACATTCCAGGCTACCTGTTCCTCCAATGAACCACATTTACTGTTAAAGGAGATCTAAATGACCTAGTTCGTGATTTGAAATTATCTGAGAAGCAGGCTGAACTTTAGGTTCAAGATTAAAGGGTTGGAATCTACTGCAACGTGACACTAAAGTTTGTTTTTTCCGCAGCCGCCATGATGAATTCAAAGAATGGTTCTCCCATGAAGATGGACTTGTGTTTTGTAAAAATGTTAATTCAGTCATGGGGGCTCTTGGTCATGAACATAACGTGGATGAGTGGCGATTGTTCATTGACTCCTCAAAAGTCAGCTTGAAAGCAGTCCTTCTTCACAACGGAAATAAATTTCCTTCTGTACCTATTGCACATGCTGCAAACATGAAAGAGTCATACGACAACATGAAGTTGCTTTTAGAAAAGTTCAGTATCAGAAATATAAGTGGAATATCTGTGGAGATCTGAAGGTCATTGCACTTTTGCTAGGGTTGCAGCTAGGTTACACCAAGTACTGTTGTTTTTTATGTGAGTGGGACAGTAGGGACAAGCAAAACCACTACGTTAAGAAGGATTGGCCAAAACGCACCTCACTTGTTCCAGGCAAGAAAATGTTGTGAATAGTTCACTTGTTGACCCTGAGAAAGTGTACCTTCCTCCTTTGCATATCAAGCTTGGACTTATGAAAAACTTTGTTAAAGCGATGGATAAAGCGCAAACAGGATTCACATACTTGAGAAATAAGTTTCCCCGGATCATTGATGCCAAGATTAAAGAAGGCATTTTTGTAGGCCCTCAGATCAGAGAATTGTTAAGAGATGAGAGATCTGAAGGAGAGTTGAATGAAGTTGAGAAAGCTGCGTGGCAGAGTTTCAAAAGTGTCTGCACAAATTTTTTGGGAAACCACAAGGCCGAAAACTATCCTGAAATAGTAGGAGATCTTCTTAAGTCTTACCAAGCAATGGGGTGCAATATGTCATTAAAGGTTCATTTCTTGGACTCTCACTTGGACTTTTTTCCGGAAAACCTGGGTGCGGTAAGCGACGAACATGGTGAGCGTTTTCATCAGGATATTTCTGCCATGGAAAACCGTTACCAAGGCAAATGGAGCCCCAGTATGCTGGCTGACTATTGCTGGACTCTTAAAAGAGACATGCCTGAGGCAAAGCACAGCAGAAAATCAAAACAAGCTACTTTTTAAACTACAGGTATGTCTTTTCGATCATATTTTAATAAGTATGTAACTATATGGGTTTTTAAAAATTAATTGCATGTCACACAAAAACCAGACCTGATAGAGAAATTTTACAAACTTATTTGGATTCAGCACAGAAAATACTATAAGAATAAGGTATTTTCATTCTTGGGACACGAAAAAAAATTTTTTTGTTACCCAGTGGGATAATCTGTCGTCCAAGGAAACCCTCTTTTCTATTTTTGTCGCTGATCTGCTTTATTACAGATGAATAGATGGGTATCATATTTAAATTTAACGTGGTTGCCCTGTTTACTATTAACAATTTTTCAGGGATTTTTTTGTCTTTCGACTAATAAACTATATAATTATGTTACTATATATATAAATAATATATATATATATATATATATATATATATATATATATATAATATATATATATATATATATATATATATATATACGACTGTTACTATATAATTACTATTACTTTACTAAGGGCTCCGATATCATTAGGCTACTTGGCTATACCAAAGAATTAATGTCTCTGTATTAGATATCTTTCCAATTGTACGAATTATAGAAATCACATAATTATAGACCAAGAAAAATAGAGAGCCCAAGATACAACCTGGGAAACTCCTTGTGTAATTTATGATTAACAGATTGAAAAAAGCGCCATTATCTATAATAATTATCTTAATATAAAATATTTTTAAAAGTATCTGTTTAGCTTGAAAATTGTTGTTTCTTGTTTCCTTTAAGAAAAGGAGTTGAATAGAAATTATGTGTGCTGGGAGAGATACCTTAGAGATGCAACATCTTTTTTCCCCGTATGTCTTCCAAGTAAATTCCAAGCAAATTGATTTGCCACAATAAACCTGTGGGGAACAACAACTTTGTTTTAATTTATACTTCTTTGTTTATCAGTTTTCAATGACTATGAATCATCTTTACATTCTTCAAGGCCATTTATATAATACAAAACTGACGATTAAATCATTTCTCGTTTTTCTGTTAATACTTTGCATTCATCTGTCCATTTTTTGCGTATATAAACATCTTTTCGGATGGTCATATATGAGGTTGTAGTTAAACAGGATTTTTAGAGGGGCACTGGGCTTGTGCATATAATAGTTATTATTAAATGAAGCATTTACTAACTTCGAGATGTTTACGAAGTTAGTCTGGAATATAGTTTTCCATTGGATTATCGTTTATTTTCCTAAGTTTTATCATTGGCGTCTGATGTTTTTCCTGAATTTCATGACCTATTTTCATGACTCAGTTTCCTAAATTTTATGATGTTCACTATTAAAACTAAATCACCTCCGAATGCCTACAAAAATCCGAATGCCTACAAAAATCAAGGACTAGCCTGAAAAATGCATCCTGCAGAAAGGCAAATCTTTTTTATATGTATAATAACAAACCTTAAAAAGAACAGGACAAGAATAACAAAAAAAAATTTCGTGTTAAAATTTCAAAGTTAAAAACAAAAAAATATTTAGCGATAACTCTTAGAAATAAAACTCGTTATGCGCTTTAATATTGATTTCAGATTCAGTTACCACATGCCACTCTAATACAGTGAGACTAGAATTTTCATCGAGATATAAACGGTCAGTCATCAAAACACTCCTGATGATTAATTTGTATTTAAAAACATAAACAGTGACTCATGAGGGAGTCCTGATGATTCATCGTTCATCTTTTATATATATATATATATATATATTATATATATAACAGAAACAGTATACATATTAAAATACATATAGTGAAACCAATGCGAAAGAGCCATACACAAAAAACTCCTTCAACATACTACGTCTCATAGCCGAGTGGATAACGTGGCGGCTTGCAAAATTCGAAACTTTAGTGGTATCGTTCCGAATCTCATCGAGATAAAGTAAATTTATTTCTTATGTACTTAATTTAAAAAAATAAGTTGCTATAAATATGCTGTTCCTGACTAACATAAAATTGATATGCATGTAATTACATTCGGGTAATGAAAATAAACTGAAATGATATTTAATTGACATTTTCTCCAATAGATGGCGCCACCCACTTCGATTAAATTATTTTCAAGGAATCAGTTCCCTTAAAAGTATTGTATCAAGCATCGAATTTTTATGAAAATACTGTCATCACCCCAGGGCACTTGTTCGCTGAATAGATCTCCTTCATTTCGATAAAAATTCTTTTCACAGCGTACATGTTAAAAGCTGCTGCTAAATATCTTTTGTTATTTTAACGTTGAATTTTTAACTCCAAAAGTTTTTTGTGTTATTCTTGTCCTGTTCTTTTTAAGGTTTGTTATTATACACACAAAAAAAATTTGCCTTTTAATAGGACACATTTGCAGATTTTATAGTAATAATAATAAATAAATCAGTCAGGATCAACCAGAAACTAACACAACGCTCAGGCCAGTAATACGACCCAGTACTCTAACTCCTTTATTATTATTATCAGCATTATCGTGATTCGAGCCCTTGACCTCAGTGTCTTCATTTCGCTTATAGGAAAACGGCTTTACCCACTCAGCTACAAATGCTGCCAACCCCGAGTAACTATATATATACACACCTTACCTTACAACCTTACAAAGGTTCCGCGCGATGACTTCTCATTTCGCGAAGGTCAAGCTTGTCGCCCCTCCTCTCGCTATATATATATATGGTATACCAAAGGTATATACACTGTATTAGTGGTGGACCGGATGTCAGTTTTTCAACATCTGCGGATGCGGATCTTTAATTTCAATATCCGCGGATGCGGATATTTAGTTAATCTATCAATATAATATAGAATTATGAATATATGACATAATTTTTCAAATTTCGTGATATTACTATTATGGGAGGCAATGCATAAGAATTAAAATTAATTAATGTTTTCATTATGATAAAAATAATAACTTTCTCAAGAGTTTCAGCCACAGAAAATTCAATGAAACAAGTTTCATTCAATTTTCTGTGTTACCAGCTATTTATATTTTCAGGTTTTATATTTGTTTGTTCATTAATAATTATTAATACTTTACATGAAATGTGCATGACTGGGCCTTATAAGCTACTTTATAAGCTAATTTAATTGTAAATTGCATAATTTATTAGACGTAATATCGCATAACATCCGCATCGGAAGTGCGGACGGATGTTAAAATGATGCGGATGCGGATGCAGA
Source organism: Bathynomus jamesi (assembly GCA_023014485.1). Lineage (NCBI taxonomy): Eukaryota > Metazoa > Arthropoda > Malacostraca > Isopoda > Cirolanidae > Bathynomus > Bathynomus jamesi. The sequence continues at coordinate 111,059 of JAJOZX010006339.1, read as the reverse complement.
TATCCGGTCCACCACTAATATATATATATATATACACACACTAATAACTTTGACTCTCCTGATTAATTACGTTTTAGAAGTTCCTAATTAAAGTCTCACAAAATAGTGATTTATAATACTTTATATTAATTTAACTACATATGATGTTAATGTGGATAGGGAACTTCACTCAGTTTAAGTTAGAAGAATTCTACAAACCTATTTAGAATATAACAATTAATATTTTTCACCTGCAGAAATTTATATTATATTAGTAACCAATTAATTGCTTAAACCCCCCTTTTAACTCTTTACTAAACTGCGTTAATACGATTAACATGGTAAGTGCAAAAAGTGATTGTAAAAAATACTGAAATGTTGAACGTAAAACGTTCATAATTTCTTTTACTGAGACAAGATTTTTGTATGAAAAGAAAGTAATAATTATATTTAACTTTTATCAACATCCGAAATTATTACGTGATGTATTTTTTTATTAACTTATTAACTAATTTATTTGTTTTTAATTCGCTACGATTTTCCTATGTCTTTCGAAAGTTTTTCGCATCACTATTCTTGCCACAAGTACAAACACGGTTAGGTAGACCAGCCATGAGTGGATCCTAAGGTCTTTATTGGTCTGAAATATTATGACATTATAACAAATAAGAAGAACATCGTCAGTATTTAATTTTTCAAATTATAAATTGATGTTTTCTTTTAATTTGAGGTAAACGCAATATAAAAAAATTACATACAGGGTGTTACAAATGTACGTTCTCATAGGGAAAGAAGATATAACAGAATTGAACGAGAAAAACTATTAGAAATGTGTCAAACACGAGTAGAAACGTGTGAATGGCGACATGGAATGCAATTTGAGCATGTATTGGATTAATTGGTAAGTTGTTGTTGTTCTTGTTGTTGTTGGTTAGCCGATCACAACACACTGATCGAGCAAGCCGGCGGCACGCAGGTAACCGATCGCCCCTCCGGAGTGGACCAGAGGTTCAGCGCACTAGTGATGTTGTGTTGTGTTCTATGTTGTGCTAGAGCGGTACAGTCTGTCATAATGTGTTCAATTGTTTGTGGTGTGTTCTGGCTCAGATGGCAGGTGTCGTCTGTGGAGTTGTCTAGTCTGTGTTTATATGTCTGTAAGTTGGGGGTGATGTTCACATCGGAATCGTACTAAGTTAACTCGATCCGATCTGCTGAGGCTGGTCTTTGACCTGTCAATGGGTGGCGGCTTAGTACCTAGGACCGCATTCGGACCGAGTCGTGTCAGTGCTTTGTGGGTTAGGTGTGTGTGTATGTGTTTTCTGTACTGTGTGATGTCTGTGGGGCGTGGTATGGAATGGGGTATTTGGTTATAATGTCTCTCTGGTGTTACCTTAATGGTGTGAGGTGTTGGTGCATGATTGTACATGTAGTGGCAAGGGTGTTGTGGGTTAGTTGTCGCTGCTGCCCTGAATTGTGTTCCCCTCATGTCTAAATGTTCCCTAACTTTCAGTATTTTTGTTTCTGTTTGCAGGTGTTCTATTGGTGTTGTTTGAGTACATCCTGTAATGATACGAAGTGCGTTGTTTTGTATTGTCTGTAAGGTGTTTATGTGTGTGTTTGAGATAATGGGTGCCCAGCATGGGCTAGCATAGTCCATAACTGAGCGAATATATTGTTTGTATATGAGTGATGTTGTTTCCTGCTGGTGTCCAAAGTTTGTGTCTGTTAGTACCCTAAGCGTGTTAAGTCTTGACGTACATTTATTTTTAATGTCCTGAATGTGGTTTGCAAAAGATAATGATGTGTTGTACGTGATCCCAGGTATTTTGGTCCTGTGAGTGTGTAGAATGTTGGTGTTGGTTAGGGTAATCTGTGGAGTTATCTGGTGTTCTTTTGTGTTGCTTGTTAGCAAGGTGATGGTTGATTTTGTGGGCGCTACTTTGAGTCTATTGTGTGTGAACGAGTCTCGTATACTCTTTATGTATATTTGTAGGTTATTTGTAGCAGTGTCGATGTTGTTGTGGGTGGATGTTAGAGTGATGTCATCTGCATATGATGATAAGGTAAGCTTGTTATCTATGGGTGTTGGAATGTCATGCATGTATAAGTTGAACAGTGTTGGTGAGAGAACAGAGCCTTGAGGGACCCCGTTCGGAAAAAGCTTGTTTTTGGATGACTTGCCATTAAATGTGACATGTGAGTATCTTCCTGAAAGATAGCTTCTCAGCCACCTTTTAGTGTTATTGTGCATGTTTGTGTTGAGTATTTTGTTTATGAGAGGGAAGCGTGGGATAGCATCAAATGCTTTACTAATGTTTATTGTTGTTAATAGTGTACGTTCAGCTGGTCGTCTGGAGTTGATGCCATCCATGATGTGGTGCGTGAGGTTAGTGAGTAATGTCGTGGTTGAGTGGTGAGGTCTGAATCCATGTTGAGTAGGCGATAGTGGTATGTGTGGGTTGGTGATTTGTAAGATTAGTCTTTCTGTTACTTTGGAAGGTGTGCATAGTAAAGTAATGGGTCTATAGGAAGCTGGTTCTGTTGGATTTTTGTTTGTTTGAGTAGTGTAATAATTTTACCTTGTTTCCATATGTTAGGAATAATACAGTGTTGGTATGAATATGTGCTGATGTTTGTGAGAGCTGGTATTCCCTGTGGGCCCAAGTGTTTAAGGTGTGTGTTAGATATGTTGTCTGGTCTAGTAGCCTTCGAATTCTTAATGTTTTTGATGATCTTGGTGGTCTGGTCTGTATTGAAGGGTGTAATGGTCGTGTCGAGTCAGTAGGTTTTCTTGTGTCTGGCTGTTTGTCTGTCTGCGTGTTTCTGGTTGTTGTCTCTTTTTAAGTGACTTATCTTTGCGGAGTGATTAACTAGAATGTTAGCTTGTTGTGTATATGTTGGGATATTATTTTGGCTGCGACAGATAGCCGCGTGTGAGGTGTGAATGCCGCTGTTAGAGTGGTAATGCTGTTTATAGTCTTCTATAGCCTGGATGTATCTGTGGAGTGGTTTAGTGTTGTTATGAATTCCCTAATGTTTCTCTTGTTTTCCTTTAAGTTTGTTGTTTATTTCTGTGTTGAGCTGTTGTATCTGCTGTTTTATGGTTTCTGTGTGTGGCGTTTGTGTGTTATGTTTGAGGTTGTTACGTTGCCTTATGAGGCGGGTTATTTCTCTAGTGTAATTTGGGTTGTATTCCCTAATGTTGCCCTTGGGTATGTATTTGTTTGCATTATTGATGATCTGATTAAATGTCTTGAGTGTTGTATCGATGTTTCTGGTGGGTGTGTTTTTAATGTGGTGAGTTGTTCCTCAGTCTGTATTTTGAACTGTTCCCAATCAGCTTTCTTGTAATTTCTGTAAGTGTGCCTAAGGCTGTTGGGGCAGACTGCAGAACGTGTTGTAATGATGATGGGTAGGTGGTCTGATGACAGTTGTTTTTCTGTTCTCCAATGTGTATGTGTTACTAGTGAGGGGGAACAGAACGTTATGTCTGGGGAGGAGTTTGAGCATCCTGCTTGATGTGGTATGTGTGTATGTTCTTCTGTATTGTTAAGAATGAAGAGGCTGTTTAGTTGTGTGGCTATGTTGGCGCCTCTGATGTTGCTTTGGTTGTGCAGGTACCAACTAGTGTCTTTAGCGTTGAGGTCTCCTCCAAAGATGACATTAGTGAGAGAGGCCAGATTGTGTAACTGTGGATTATAATTGACTGGCACCTGAGGTGAACTATCTGGTGGGATGTAAATGTTGATGAGTGTGGTGTGTTTTGAGCGTGTTTTAATGTTAACTGCCTGTATTTCTATCGTGTTATCTGCTTGGATTGTGTTTGTAATGTTTGGGTGCATCAGTGTAGCTAATGCTTTTACGTATGTAAGTGATGAGTCCATCCCCGTGACCCCCAGTACGATCTTGCGGATCGCCGTGAAGTCAGGGATGGTGGGTGTTTTGTGTGTGCGTTTTAGTTTTGTTTCTTGTATAAGTGCTATGTGAATGTTTTGTTTGTGTACGAATTCCCTAAGCTGCATGATTTTGTTTGTGAGGCCATCTACTTGCACTGTAATATGTTAATATTATGCTTCTGTATGTGTCTCATGGTCCTATTGTGTCTATGTTTTTGTGCATGGTAACATGTGTAAGTTGTAGTTGGGCCTGGATTAGTCTTAATGTCGCCGGAGAGTAAGAGTAGTCCGGGGAGCACGCAATTGCTCCCCATAAATGAAAAAAATAGCACGCTGGTATAGGTCCGGCCCCAGGAGTCGATCGGCACTTTGACCGTGCCACGTAACAGGCCGTCGACTGCCACTCTGGCCAACCGTAGACAGCCCGCTGCACGGAGATTTGAGGAAGTTTGGCCACCAGCGCGTTGATGTTTCGTTTTGACGTCGCTTCTTCTTCGCGAAGGAGGATACAGCCACTGTTAGAAGCCTCCTCGTCAGCTGCTAACTGTCGACATACGTTGAGGTTTTTAGCTCCTTCCTATCAGTTTCTTATTATCTTTGGTCAAAATGTGCTGTTTAATACTGTTATTTCTTTTTTGTACCTTATTTTCTTTATTAATTTGTCCAACAATTTGGGATTGGAAGTATATAATGAAATTATTTCCGGTCCTGTCCTTCAAAGGTTTTGATAAAAAGTTCTTTTAGGATTTTCTTTCAATCAAGAATAAAGAGAATGAATTCTTTACTAAATTTTGCTTTATTCTTTCTATCTCTTTACGAAAAATATCTCAGATGTAGTCGTTGTTCAGCTGAGTAAGTTGTCGGTCCGCGTGAGGCTGGTCTGAGTTATTTGAGAATTCTCATTGGTAAGTTGATTGTATTGTTTGTAATGTATAGTTAAAACTATTTTCTCGTTCAATTCTGTTATATCTTATTTCCCTATGAGAACGGACTTTTGTTACACCCTGTATATATATATATATATAATATATATATATATATTATATCATGTAGTTAATTAGTTAACTAGTTATACCTCTCTAGTTTGAGAAATGGGCCGAATGGTGATAATGAACACCAGTGAGAAGAGCCAGAAACTGGCACAGTGCTCATGCCAATTAATACGTCCCACTGCTGTAATTCCATTATTCCTCTTATTATTACTTCCAACATCATTGGGATTCGAACCCCTTACCTCAGCGGTGTCTTCACTTCGCTTATAGGGAAACTATGTTATACCGGCTGAGCCATTCGGATACTACTTGCAAGGTTGGTGATTTCCCTATATATTCATATACGTCATTATTAAGGTACAAAGAGATCGAAATTAACAGAGAAGTACATAATAAGGTAATTAATTACAAACATCATTTTTGTGTGTTGTTACTTAATTGGGAAATGAATAGCTACATAAAGAGCTTATATGAGCGGAGAAGACTGCATTGTCTTTATCTCTCAACATACGCGAAAGAACATAATAGGATTTACTTTGTCATTAGCATTTCTGTTTGAGTATGAATGTAAAAATTAAGGCTCGTATAATATCGTCAGTGACGTCGCATATATCTCTGCAGCTTCGTTCATAAAAGTATTTAAAACCAGATTATATTTTGCGTCAGTTTCTTTCAGTTTGTAAACTGAAGAATTATGAGTATACTTTGCTCTCAGTATTTAAATACACCAGAATTTAAGCTGCTTAACGTCTAGGTTGATATCTGTATCGTTTCATAGCAGTATTTGGTTGATTATTCTCTATTCACTTTCACTCATATTCCAATCCGCTGTCCGCAGTTGGGACTGCTTCAAATAGTGATTCCAAATTTGGGACAAAAAGAGAGATTCTTGAATTGAGAAAGGATAAAATGAAATCGTAACGCTTTTGCGGGCCCGAACCGAAGTGGATTTTCTAGGAAAAATGTATCACAGTGGGAAATCGTACATTCGGAGTGTGACTGAATTCAATCGATAATCGTTTCTTCTCCGAGATTCTCACTCAAAAATATCTCACTTTTTGTCGAAGAATGAGAAATGAATGACATTTCATGAGAAAAAATGTGGTTTTTTTCGTCATTCATCAAATATAGTTATCAAACTTTTGACACAGTGCCGAAATATCACGACAAATTTAACACTTACATATTCCATATACAACACGCTACCTTTTAAATCACACACACACACACACACACACACACACACACACACACACACACACACACACACACAACGAAGTTAATCTTAAATTATAAATGTCAATATAATGACATAAATTAAAACAAATATTAACTGCCATTCACTCCTCTTAATTTGTGTACAATTTTGTCGATAATAAAAAATTGTCTAAACAATAAAAGCTCCTTTTTTTTTAAACATAAGAAAATAATCAGAGTAATTTCGGAATTGCCAAACATCCATTCAGAAAGAAAGATAAAAAAAATCTTTTATGACTCACGAATCAGATAATTCAAAAGTGATATAAACGATTTAAATATACAATAATTAATTACCATTCCGGGTAAGATCAATGGCGGATTTTTCTCAGTGTTACCTGTCAGGCAGTTCGATGTCAATCATTATATAGGTACACAGAGAGAGAGAGAGAGAGAGAGAGAGAGAGAGAGAGAGAGAGAGAGAGAGTAAAGAAAACCCCCAACGAAAGCCAGAACAAATATGGAGAAAAGATTTAATCTACATAATAAAAACCGATATAAATTTGGGATTTGAAATGGATGAAGAGCGTATCTCGGAGGGGCCCTCATAGATTAAAAATCTCCATTTTACCCATTCTTTTGTCTATGGAAATATATACAATATACAGGGTGGGCGGAAAGTAGCTCCCTATTTTGGATTGGTAAAAAAATATGTATATTATCCATTTATTTCAGAAGAAATAATATGAAAAGGTAGGCATACATGGTAGGTTTTCTCTAAAACTCAATGTGGGCTCCAACTCTTTCCACCAGCTTCTGGAGCCGCCCAGGAATGGCGTCCACTGACTTTAGCAGGAACTCCGGCGGGATGGAGGACATGACTTCCCGAATTCGGTCCTCCAGTTCTTCCAATGTCCTCGGTTTGGTGCGGTAGACTTCTTCCTTTACCCACCCCCAAAGAAAGAAGTCGCACGGTGTCAAGTCGGGGCTCCTGGCTGGCCATTGATGTGGACCACGACGACCCATCCAACGCCCAGGGAAGTGGGCATCCAGCCACTCACGGACAACAAGAGCGAAGTGCGGAGGGCGCCATCTTGCATAAATATCAGATCGTCGATGTTCTCCCATGTGCTGACAACCGGCCAGACCTCGTTTCGCAACATAGCAAGGTACCGCTCAGCACTTCGCTCTTGTTGTCCGTGAGTGGCTGGATGCCCACTTCCCTGGGCGTTGGATGGGTCGTCGTGGTCCACATCAATGGCCAGCCAGGAGCCCCGACTTGACACCGTGCGACTTCTTTCTTTGGGGGTGGGTAAAGGAAGAAGTCTACCGCACCAAACCGAGGACATTGGAAGAACTGGAGGACCGAATTCGGGAAGTCATGTCCTCCATCCCGCCGGAGTTCCTGCTAAAGTCAGTGGACGCCATTCCTGGGCGGCTCCAGAAGCTGGTGGAAAGAGTTGGAGCCCACATTGAATTTTGGAGAAAACCTACCATGTATGCCTACCTTTTCATATTATTTCTTCTGAAATAAATGGATAATATACGTATTTTTTTACCAATCCAAAATAGGGAGCTACTTTCCGCCCACCCTGTACAGTATATATATTATATATATATATATATATATATATATATATATATATAGAGAGAGAGAGAGAGAGAGAGAGAGAGAGAGAGAGAGAGAGGATAATGATGATAATGTCTGTCTGTCTGTTGTCTGTTGTATATTTGTTTATACATAGCTAAACGGCTAAGACAATCTGGACCAAATTTAGTATATACACTAAGGGAGAACGAAGAAAGTTTTAGTAACCACCTACCCCTGTCAGTCCCCTCGGCTCCTCCACCAGGTTGTGTTTCGGGAGGCTTTTGCTGCGCAAGGCGCAGTTGGCGTTCTAGTATACTCGTATATAAAACCTCTCATGGTTCTCCGTTTATATATATATATATATATATAGTTAAAAATGATAAATTTATGCATATAAGTTTCGAATTTCAAACTAAACTCCTTTTCAGCTGCAGGCTTTACGACAGTAGCTAAAAGCTCTTTGCGCCCTGAAATACTTGATCTTGTATCTTCTACGTCACACACACACACACACACATATATATATATATATATGTATATGTATATATATATATATAATATATATATATGTATATTATATATATATATATATATATATACTTTGCGTTGGTTCTGGTCGTTGTTTAGGATGAAATCTTATTGCAAATTGCTTTTAATGTTAATTCAGCCCTAATTACCGGGTTATGCAAATTAAAGGAAATATGGGAATTCGCTTTTAATTAAAAGTCTAACAAGATCATTAATTTTGACAGCATACAGGTACGAAATTATACATAACACACACACACACACACACACACACACACATATATATATATACACCCCAAATATTTTTCGCTGTGGTGATTTTAACTTTCCATTCATGAAATATTAGGTCATCCCATAAGTAATGCGGCATTTTTAATTTTATTTTTTTTTCCATTTTTATCATTATTTTACGGATAGAAATGAAACAACTCTTTGAAGTTATTTATATTTAAATAAATATTTATTTAAATATAAATAACTTCAAAGAGTTGTTTGATTTCTATCCATAAAATAATGATAAAATGGAAAAAAATAAAAATAAAAAAATGCCGCATTACTTATGGGATGACCTAATATAAAAGGATAGGAAAAAATATGTGTACAGTAGGACAAGGAGGGCACACGGGAAGACCAGGAGCAGGTAAAATACTACTAGCTCTGGCTGATGAATTTATGTTAACGCAGAAATAACAGAAAACACAAGAAAACAACTGCCTAGATTTGGTGTTCACAAACAACAATAACCTAATTGATAATGTAGAAATATCCCCAACTATAATATCGGATCACAACATTATTGAAATAACAACCAATATAAAAGCAACAAGAAAGGAAACAACACGAACAACAGAAAGAAGCAAATTAGAAATTTTTAATTTTCACTCCAAAGCTATAAACTGGGAAGATGTTGCATCCAGCATGGAAGTAATAGATTGGAAATCCCTCTTCGAGGCCAAGACAACGGAAGAGATGCTAACGACCTTAAAGGAGAAGACGCTGGAAATTGTGGAAAGACATGTCCCAAAAATACAAAGGAGAAAGAGAAGCAGGTTCGAGAAACAAAAGAGGTCATTGTTCCGAAAGAGAAAAGAGTGACTGTAAAATTAAGTAACTGTAAAGATAGCAACATCAGAAAAATATTAAATGATAAACTGCAGAGTATCGATTGCGTCATACAGGAACTAATTGAGAAGCATACAGAAAAAGAAGAAGGCGACACTATAGAGGCGATAAAGGTTAACTCAAAGTACTTATATAATTTTGAAAAAATGAAGTCGAAAAACCATGCGACTATTGGACCTTTGAAAAACGAAGCCAGTGCTTATCTGATGAGCTAACAGAAGTATCCGAAATATTAAGAGCTCAGTACGAATCATCTTTCAGTATCCCAAAAACTGACAAACTGATATGCGATAGAAACGCGTTCTTTGAAGAAGAACTACAAGAAGAAAGTATAACGGACTTCGACTTTACGACAAATGATATTACACAAGCTATAGGGAAACTAAAGGCACACTCAGTGGCAGGATCGGACAAATGGAATGCCACACTGATCCAAAACTGCAAGAATGCAATCGCTGAGCCCCTATATTGGATGTGGAGACGATTACTAGACACGGGAGAAATACCGGGCATCCTGAAGAACGCGAACATAGTCCCAATATATAAAGGAGGAGATCGATCCGAGGTCAAAAACCATAGGCCAGCGTCGCTTACATCTCATCTCACTAAAATATTTGAAAGAATAGTTAGACAGAAAAGCTATGGCTTTTTGGAAACTCAGAAAAAATTAAATGATAATAACCAACATGGGTTTCGGTCAGGCAGATCATGCCTATCACAACTAATGGAACTACAACAACATTATTGATGCACTGGAAAGTAATGAAAACTATGATGTAATATACACAGACTTTGCCAAAGCGTTCGACAAGTGTGACCATGGAATCATAATACATAAACTGAAATATATATGGGAATAACAGGAAAAGTAGGGAAATGGATAGATACATAATTTCCTTAGTGAGCGGCGGCAAGTCGTTACAGTACAAGGAGCATCTTCATCAGAATCAGAGGTCCTCAGTTCAGTACCACAAGGAACAGTATTAGCTCCACTACTCTTCATAATCATGCTAATGGACATAGATGAGGACGTTACCAGAGACAGCACAGTATCCTTTGCCGATGACACAAAGATCAGTAGAAAAATAAGAAACCCAGAAGATATAGGATCTCTACAAACAGACATGAACAGAATCTACAAGTGGATGGAAGAAAACAATATGAAGTTTAACACTGAGAAATTTCAGCTGTTACGATACGGAAAAAGAGAGAACCTAAAATCCATGGAATATTATACTCCAAATGGACAGGAAATTCAGAGAAATTCTAAAGCAAAAGACTTCGGGGTTGTAATGACCGAGGATGCGAAATTTGAAACACAAAATAAGATAGCAGTAAACAGAGCAAAGAGAGTAACTGGGCAGATACTGAGAACCTTTAAACGAAGGGATAGGAATATAATGATTCCTCTACTGAAAACACTGATCATACTCAAATTGGAATACTGCTCGGTCCTAACATGCCCATATAAAAAAGAAGGCATTAGACAACTAGAAGGGATCCAGAGAAGCTTCACAGCCAAGATCAATGGGTGCAAAGAACTAAACTACTGGGAAAGGTTACGCGAATTAAACCTATATTCACTGGAGAGGAGGAGACACACACACATACCATTGTTTACACTTGGAAAATAATGGAGAGACTAATCCCTAATCTTACTCTGAACCCTGTAACTACCCAAACAACGGTGGAAAGTAGAAAAGGAAGACTGTGTCGTGTTCCTAAATTAAAGGCTAGACAGGGAACATCCTCAACCCTGAAAGAAAATAGTTTTGTTGTGAGAGGACCAAAACTGTTTAATCAGCTACCCAAAGACCTAAGGAACAAGAATGGTGTTGCAGTGGACATCTTCAAAAGAAGATTAGACGCCTTGCTCAGAACAATCCCCGATGAGCCGGGCGTATCTGGCTATGTGAGGTGGAGAGTACAAGAAACCAACTCACTACTTCACCAGGCCAACTCGAGAGGAGGGACGACAAGCTTGAACTTCGTGAAATGAGGAATCATCGCGCGGAACATATATATATTTTATTATATATATATATAGTTTATATACCGAGTTCTGTGAATGTCCGGACACCACCCACACAGTGGTTTGCCTTGACGGCTTTTTATTTGCGTGTTATACTGGAGCACAAACTGTTGTTGTTGTGGGATCACTCAAATTGTTTCATTGATCAAGTTGTGTGGTGCTAGGAATAAAACCTCTTTTATAAATGTAGATGGCTAATGTGATGGAACTTCTGTAATAACACCGAAGGTTAGTAACTGGACTGAATCTGCCACTTGTGTGTTCGCCATTATTCTTGCTTTAGAAGTCCTGTTTCGCTTCGTGACATTAATTTTCTTTTATTCAAACAAAGTTTTGTTGATTGTAATAGATCAAAAGCATTATAAAGGCTTGAACAGTCCATTTTCACTCAATTTCAGTCCATAATAGAGGTAAATATAGCATTTGCATGTGAAAGGAAAGAGCTTTCGACGACCCAAACAACTCCAGATTGTGGATCCATAATATTGGCGAAGTATTTTTTATGCGGACTATAAATGAGAACTTTAAAGTACTCAGATCTTTCGTTCACGGCACCATACAAAATGAACAATGATTTGGGAACGTTTGAGTTGAGGTCTGAAGAAGGTCTGCCAGTTGAAAGTGAACCAACGTCCTGCGCGAAGAGACTGACCAAATTTCCCTTAAAGACAGCCGGAAATCTGCAAACCAAAATCAAACAAAAATGGAAGAATGTCACGGAATGTTTATGCATTGCAGCACCATTGGTATCCAAATATTTAAATCAAGGGTCCCCAACCTTTTCAATGCGGCGAGCACCAAGTTATTTTCTAAAATATCAAGCGAGTACAACTATTTTTTTTTTACAAAAATAAAGAATAATCAGGAATAAGAAGAAACGAACGTCAGCGTTAATACAAATATGTTTTAATACATTTAAGAATAAAACGATTTTTAAAAAATTAAATTCCTTTTACAAAACATTTGCAAACAAAACATTACAAAACTTTGACACGATTTTAAGAATTGTAGAAGAGCACCGTCAGACTGTCCAAGAGCACAGTGGTGCTCGCGAGCAACAGGTTGGGAACCCCTGATTTAAATGGTCGCACCGTACGACGTCGCCAACCCTCAATGTTAACCAAAATTCGACATCATCGGTTGCGTTGGGCAAGAGATCGAAAAGACCAGACGGTACGATAGGGTTTACGGGGCTCTGAACAGATACAGACACGTATTGGAAAATGATGGCCAACAATGGGTTCGTCGCCATCGTGAAGAAGAATACCATCCCGATTGCACTTCTAAAACTGTAAAGAATGGAAGTGGTTCGATTATGGTGTGAGCATTTTTCTAAACTGGACTAATTCATCAAATTGAAGGAACCATCTAGCAGCATCTGTAGATCCATAACCTCCAATAAACCATGCTATCGGCTGTGCAAGCTTTGTTTGTTGATGTCTGCCTGGGTCTGTCTTTATGACACCACACACACACAAACCAACACATGCACCAAATCATGGCTCCATGAGAAAGTTTCTGAAATTATGGATTGGCCGGGCTAATCTCCCGATTTGAACCCCATACAACATCTGTGGAAAAACTAATGATAACGTTATGAAAGAGTAAAGGCTTTTGACCATTACTCAAGTATTGAAAGGTTGCGAAAAAATGGTTGAGAAACATTTCAGTTGTGCCTGTGTGTCTAATGTATTTTTTTATGCAAGAAAGAGGGGCCAAGGGCCGACCAAATACCAGACGTGTCTGTATTATTTGTTATACTTTATCTGTTGCTTAAACAAATGTAACTCATCAACTGAATGACCTATTTGTAAATTAGATGTTGCAAATTCCACGCTTTGTGGTTATCCGGACACCCATGCACAGGGGGGGGGGGCTGTATATCAAGAATGTTTTAAAAACAACAACCAAACAAAATGACTTTCTATAAGATTTGTTTCAACGCTTTCATTAAAAGGTTAAAAAATTATCATGTTTGAACTTTTTTTTTTTTAACCCTTTATGGATGACTGGTACAAATTGGTAACATTTCAAATACACGCATTCTTAACTCAACCCTACAAAACATTCCGGGGTTAAAGGGGTAAAGTTACTTTGATAAAACATAACATTTAACGTCGAATCAAAATTTAACTTTCAGTTTAGTATTAAATCAAATTGATTTTTATTTGACGTAATTATTTCGTGAGACGTGACTAACATAATTATAAACTTGGTTCATTATTAGTGAATGAATTCTTAAAAGAATCTATGTCATTGTCAATCAAGACTGATGCTAACATTTGAATATCGCACCATTATGATTTATCAACTTAAAATCAATGTAATATATATATATATATATATATAATGAATTCCCAGAAAAATAATTTCTTTAAAATAATATAATTTTTATTATTTTTTTTTGCCAATTTCCACAATTATTGTGAATTTCTCTCTCTCTCTCTCTCACACACACACACACACATGTGCGCATCTCCGCATAAGAGAAGCCATAGACATGGGGAAAGATGGACTGAGGAAGATTGTTACAGAGTTCAACGGTTGAGTACTGAGTAGGTGAAAGATTGAGAATACCGAGTAACCTTTGCGTTAGAGAGTTGAGCAGAGAAGGGATGAGAGTGTGTCGAAAGTCCAATACTGTATGCTCTCCTTAAAGGAGGAAGCATACCGTTAGAGAGTTCAGAAGAGCAGTGTCCGATAGTAAAGAGAGGGTGCTGCAACTTTGCGGCGAAGAGAGAGGGCTTGAAGACAGTCGGTAAGAGGCGGGAAACTGATGAGACGAAAAGCCTTTAATTCCACCCGGTCAAGTAGAGCTGTGTGGGTTGAGCTACCCCACACATGAAAAGCGTATTCTATACAGGGGCGGACAAGACCCCTGTAGAAAGAGAGCAACTGAGTGGGTTAAAGAAACTGTGGAGGCAGTACAGCGCACATAACCTCTTAAGTGTTTTAGAAAGAGAGTATATGTGATCTTTTCAGAGAAGATCATGAGAAAAGGAAGGACCAAGAATGTGAAGAGAAGAAGAAGGATTGACTTGTGTATTGTTGAAGATAAGGAGATACTGTAGTCGTTGTGGGAGATTGTGACGCGTAAACAGATGAATGAACCGAGTTTCTGAGTCATTGAAAGTCACAAAGTTTTCCCTTACCCAATCAGAGATAGTAAAATGATTAGAGGTCAGGTGTGCCATAGCCGTCTCACACGAAGCATGGGGTGACTGTTGAGAGGGACGCTTTATGAGGCGAGTGTAGAAGTGAGGCGTGGAATCATCTGCATACGAATGGATAGAACAGGAAGTGCGACGTAAAAGATCATTGATAAATAAAAGGAAGAGAATGAGTGACAGGACAGAGTCATTAAATATTGATGTACTCGTTAATCTAACCTAACCTAACGCCTAACCAAACCTTAACCTAACCTAACTAACATAGCCTAGGGTAACCTAACTTAATTAGGACCAACATATGTTTGTTCTTTGACAATAAAAATGTTTGTAGATGTTTTATATATATATTTTTTTAATTTTCCAAGATACGAAAAGTGTTACCTCACAAAAGAATTACCCCACTTCATTGGTGAATTATCACACACTCGACCTCATTTATGCCCAGTTGTCGTGTGAGCTTGCACACACACACACACACACACACACATATGTGTGTGTGGTAAACAAATAATTATTTTGTTTTTTGTACCTCCGAAGACAATTCTTTTTCAATATTTTGACCAAAACAATAAAAGGTTTTTGTATGAATTTTGTATTATTATTATTTTATAAATTTTTTTCCATATTTAAATGTGTCAAGCTTGTTACATTATTTCCATTAATTTGTCTGTAAGTGGATAAACCTGTCTAGTAAAACTGACAAGTCAGAAAGTTGTCTTTTTAAAACATCAAATTTTTTTGCGTAGTTTGACAAGTTTTGATTCTCTCTCTCTCTCTCTCTCTCTCTCTCTCTCTCTCTCTCTCTCTCTCTCTCTCTCTCTCTCTCTCTCTCTCTCTCTCTCTCTCTCTCTCTCTCTCTCATATATATATATATGATTGTTAAAGATATTATGGTGCATAATTTTTTTATTAAGGATGACGCGCTTCCAATTCACACTTAATGAAGTTCCTTTTTAATTTCTCTAGAGCAGGTTCGTCCGACATACGACCCGCGGGCCAGAGTCCGGGCCGCCAAAAATTTGTGTCAGGCCCGGCTGGCGGATACTGAAAATTCATTAACTAATATCATACTTTATTTCAATAAAATTTAATTTTAAAATAAAATTTTATCTAAAATTTGCACACTAGCCCTCAGTGTGGGTCATTAATTGAAATATAATAGCCTTTCATGAAAAAAGGTTGGACACCCTTACTCTAGAGCAACTTTGCAAAAATTTGTCAACTTGTCAACTGTGGAAATAAGATTTAGCGTCAATATAACCATCTTTATTTGACTTTTTCCGACAAATTTCATTTTGTTTAATAAAAATGTCAGTTTTTTGTGATTTCGCATTTCGGGAATATTATTCTCAAGTTTTGTATTTAGCCACAAGAAACTGTATTATGTACATGAATCCGCATATATATATATACGATTCTGAGGACGTATAACAAACTTTTCAAAGTAACTAACGTAGCATGTAACATCTCGTTGTATCCTTAATAATATCTAAGCAGTTTTTAAGTAGCGGCAAAAAAAAGTTTTGCAAACTCGAAAAAGCTTAATATTTATGAACAAAATCTTTTGTAATATTTTTTTTTTTTACTTTTTTTTTTTTGACAATTTAAGTTTGTCTCAAAAATTTGTTTTGGTTAAAGACAAATTTTCGATTTCTTGCCTCAAACTTTACTTCGTCTTCTCTTTGTCGAAATACTGAAGTTTGACATACTACAAAAAATTAGGAATCAACTTTGTCTGCATCTTGCAGGGACGTAAGTAAATGATTAATTGCAATATATCAAAAGCGATGTTCGTATACTGTATAATCCTTAACTGTAACGGTTTCGAAACGCTGCTACAGAAAATCACATCAAAGTTTCTTAATAACTGTTTTATATCCTTGTTACGAACAAAATTCAGGCAAGTTTTTGTTAATATATATATATAATATATATATATATATATATATATATATATATTATATATATATATATATTTTTTTTTTTTTTTTTTTATTTTTTACTTGGTTGTTGTTTTCGAAAGGAACAAGAACAATAGAAACTTCATCTCCCTTTCGCCCCCCAAAAAAAAAAGAAAAAAAAAACCATTATAAAAGTTAAAATTTATGTTGTCTGAAAGTTAAGAATCAATTTACAAGATTTGCTGTTATTCAACAGTACGCGTTTCTTTTCTTTACAACCCAGAAAACTTTTGCTGAAACACAATACATAAACCTGAAGTTAAATTAGGAAATTAACATTGTCACCTTTACCTTGGCTAACCTTTTTTTTGCTTCCCCCCGAATTGTTCATTCTGACGAAGATCAATTGTCACTCCACCTTAGACCTACAGTTTAAGGTTGAATTCGAACCACACCACACCAGCAGCCCAGCGTCTTAACCACTAGGCTACCAAGGGTACCCTTGTAGATAATTACTGTTCTATACAAAGAATCATGACACCAGTGTAGTGTGTGTGTGTGTGCGAGTAGGCAGCTGGGTGTAAGCGAGGTTGAGTGTGACAATTCATAGATGTAGTGGGGTAATATTTTTTGTTAAGGTACCTCGGAACATTACAAAATCTATATAAAAAATCTAGAAACCTTTTCCCCGTCGGAAAGAAAGATATGTTGGTCCTGATTAAATTTCATTATATTAGATTAAGTTGGTTAAGATTTGGTTAGGGTAGATCAGTGATGCCGCGGGCCGTATTCGGCCCGCTAGTAGTTTCTATCCGGCCCTCCACGAATCAAGCAAAAATAAAGAAGTATTTTAAGCGCCGTTATCCAAGTTTTATTCCAGAAAATAAATCATTCCCATTTCCTTACTTTATTACTTAAACTTTCGGCAATAAAGTAAGTAAGGAAATTTGGTACACTCTACATCCTCAGTTGGAACTTGATTAACTCCTTCCACCGCAAGGTGTGCTTCACTTGAAAACGTGGAAAAGAATCTAAGTGAAAATACACACCGCGAAATATATATATATATGGCCCTTGGCCCATTTTAAGATAACAAATTTGGCACGCCAGCTAAACAGGTTGGGCACCAATGGGTTAGAATTAGATGATGCTAGATTAGCGAGTACCTCAGTATATATATGTGTGTGTGTGTGTGTGTGTGTGTGTGTGTGTGTGTGTGTGTGTGTGTGTGCAGTTACTTTCCACTGATTGAGCTAATTTCATGGCAAAGTTAAACGATAGGCCGACCTTTAGTGTCTCGCAATCAACACCTTTCTTTTAAAAGTACCGCATCACTGAAAGCTGTTAATCCAGTGAAATGCTGTTTCGCGATCTTATCTCACAACACCTTTTTGCCTAACACACATACAAACTACGGAGGTACCAGTTAGTGAAACACAGAGTTGCCAGATGGTATTTTTTTTTAAATGAACAACATTCGTCATGTACAAATACAGAGTGATTACTTTCCACCCAATGTCATTCCGATTCCCATTCGCGGTCCGCAAGTGATAATGCACAAAGTGAGAAATCCACATTTGAGGAGAGAGAGAGAGAGAGAGAGGGAGAGAGAGAGAGAGAGAGAGAGAGAGAGAGAGAGAGAGAGAGAGAGAGAGGGAGAGAGAGAGAGAGAGAGAGAGAGAGAGAGTACTAGTATTGTGTAATCCTTTGCGGAGGATACAAAAATTTGCAAAGAAATGACGAGTTGAGAAGAAATCCACGCAGAAAGTAGGAAATTATATAATACACGTTATTTAAATGGACTGAAAAAACAATATAAAATTCATTATGAATTTTAATAAAATATTATTAATTGTGGTTTATGGCTAACAATACACAACTTGGAATAACTATATTTAGAGTGGTAAAATTTAACATATGGTAAATTTTGGGAATAAAATTAAATAAAAACACAATGGAATGAGAGAACCTGAAGAGAGGATTGACAAAAGTAAATAGACAACTTCGATTTATTTTTTTTCATAGTTTTTTATTTGATAATAAAAGTCAATAAATTATAATGAAATTATTAAATGAATATATTTAGAATCGTGTTGGTTTCCCTTTTGAATTATGTAAAGCTGATAGACACGTTCTGGAATTCCATTGATGAGCTTTTCCGTTTGTTCTTGATGACAATGATCGTGGTGCCTATTTACTTTTGGCAACCCTCTGTAAATAAATAGCTAATAAATTAATAGTAGTAACGAAATACCTCTGAGATAGGTAGCAACACACGTATTACACCAAAACAAAATCAGAGATTTAATTAAGAGTAATAATGCCAATAAACGTAGAGAGTTCAGAGAACTTTACAATATTAAGTATGCAATGGTAAAAATAAAGGAGCTTTTGTAAAAGAGTAAGCATGATGCTCAGTTTATTTTTGTTAACATACTCTTAAAATATGTAATTCCAAAGTAATTTGAAATATTGAAGGAAACGTTAACAAATTGTCCTTCGAAAAATCCAAGAACGCTGTCTTGCTTTAAATTAATGGGCAGTTCGTAGTTTATTTATTACGCTAACAAAAAGCCTTTCAACTATTAAAAAAAGTTAGTTACATCACTTCAATCGTCCCCACTTCCAGTTTATCAGTTCTTGGTGAAAGAAGTGATTTACGAGGAAAGTCAACTTCGGAGAAAATGTTTATATGTAATGATTTGTAGTCGGTAGTTTAGTATGGGCATGAAAGGAGACAGGGATTGTTGTTTGATTTGGTTGTTCAATTTCCTTCGCAACATCTAAGGCCATATGACGAAGAGGATCTATAGCTTTACGTGGGATTCGAACCACGAATCGCTACATAATCTGGACGCGCAGGACGATCTCCCATCCAGTTACTTTCCAGAACCAATGTCGCTTAACTTCGCTGATCTACGGGAAGCGGTGTTATGACATCGGCCAGGACATTGTCCAAGGAGACAGGGAAGAAAGGAAACTGTAACAGAAAGTGGAAGAGGGAGAGAACAAACAGAGTGAGTAGAAAAGGACAGGTTCTCGAGCTCAATCAGGCGCGGCCAGTCGTTAATAGCAAGCTTTGGTTGCATTGTTGGGGGATTCGAACCCTGAGGTCTACCAACCTCACCAGGAGGCCAGCAGGCCCCCTGAAAAAGTTACAAAAGCTGCCGACGGCAGGATTACTTCCCATTCTATGCCATTCCCATTCAGATTTTTGGTTCTGAAATGAAAATGACCAAAAGTGAAAAATCCACATTTTACAAAAGCGTGGCTTGATTTGTGAAACAATATTTTTGTCGCTGAAACGGCGTTAAATGGGAATGACTAATACTGTATTTCCTAATCTAACTTATTTTAACCAATCATAATAATCTAACCTAACATTAGCCTAATCAATCAGAACTTATCGTAACCTAACCCGGACCAAAGTGGGACATGTCGTTTTTGGGAATGAAAATAACACGAAGCGGGAATTGCACATAGTGGGAATTGCCTAGAATGGGAATTGCATTTGTGGACAGGGATGGGAATGACCTAGAATGGGGTGAGACCGACGGCAGCAGACCCGCCGACACCTTATCGCAGGACGGAAGAGAAAAGCTCTCTACCTCCAACGAGGCTAAAAAATACCACATCCTATTGGGGATCACCTAATATAACCATTAGATACGCCATCTCGTTTGTTAGTGTATCTCAAAAATTTTAAAACGCAATTGCAAATTATTGTATAATACACACTAATTACATTACATTATAATTTTGTTCTATTTTTATTCCACATAATATGTAGAGTATATATATACTAGTGATGTAGCGGATGTCATTTTTTTCACATCCGCGGATGCGGATGCGGATGAGGATGTTTGATTCCAACATCCGCGGATGCGGATGTCTACATTTTCGTTATTTTTTAGGATATATTCGAGATTTGTTGTGTTTAACGTATATAATAAGTTATTATATATAGAGAGCTGTAGCTATAATGTAGTATAATTGATTAATTGTACAATAATTGCTGTACTTTTCTCTGAACATATAAAATAATATCAAACATCTAACTAATATAGAAATCAATTAGTGAATTCGTCTGCAAATAAATTCGTTATATTTTGTTGAGTTTCAGCCACAATTAGAAACCATTATAATTGTGTTACCAGGATGCGGGACGTGAACCCAACTCAAATGCACCCCACCGACCTCTTTCCCCAACCTCCACCCTTATAGAAAGAGATCTTTAATTAGCTTGATAACTATTTATATTAAGTTTAAAGTTTTATTAGGCATATTTATAAATGAGTAATTAAAATAAAGTAAACTAAGATGTTCATCGTTTAATGTTCAAACTTAATTATAGGAAGGTTATGCTTAAGGAACATTAACTTTTCTGCCTTTTCTGCTGCCAGTCTGTTTCTCTTTTCATCATATATTAATCCAGCACTGCTAAATAATCTCTCGCTTGGTACGTTTGTTGGAGGACAGGCTAAATGTTTCCTTGCAAGTTTACTCAAGTATGGATAGATATTCTGCGTATTTTTCCACCAACTAATAGGATTGTCACATGCAGCCAAGCGTTTTTCTTGGTGATAGCTCTCGATCATTTTTACTACATCTTTTGACATCGCGTAGGTCTCGTCATTGCTACTTGACTCAAGAAACTGAGAGACAGATTCTGTGATAGATTTGCTTGTTGAAGGTGTTGGTTCTGTCCCTGAAACTTTTATTCTTTTGGTGGGTGGCGAAGCGACAGATTCAAGAGATTGAAGCTCTTCAACTGCTTTGCCAAGTGATGATTTAACTCGTTCTAATGTATAGGTGAAAATAACTTAGCTTTCTAACGTGGATCTAAGTAGGTTGCAAGAGAGTAACTTCATACAAGAACAGCCTCTCGTCTTGTCGCTTGCATCACTTTTGCGCACAATGAACTAGTTCTATTAATATAGTAGAATTTGATAATTTCCGCTTATTAATGACGTTTTATCTCAACGGTCCACATCCGCACGACATCCGCAGTCCAAAGTGCGGATGCGGACGCGAGAAAATGTGCGGATGTTCCGCGGATGCGGATGCGGATGTGACCTACATCACTAATATATACACACACACACACACACATATATATATATATATATATTATATATATATATATGTATATGTATATATATATATAATATATATATGTAGTGACTACTGAAGTGGCAGAGACGTTTGCAAACTCCTTAGCAATATTCCATCAACATAATTAGCGATATTCCATCAACACAAATACGCCCAAAATGACGTCACACAAGCACGACTAAGATGACGTCACAAAGCGGGAATATACAGTGGCATCACCTCTCAACTTCGTTCCAAGGACTTCTGGACGGCCTAATCCTTTTACTGTGCCAACCGTACGGGCATTAATTAAAGTGGTGACGCCGGAGTGGTCGAACGTTATTATTTTTTCACAGTGATCTTTGTGTTTAGCTTTTACTGACCATTTAATTTTCTGCAACCATATCAAATAATTGTATATAAATACGGTACTCATAAATCCAAAGTGAAATTAACTAGGCCTACTTGCAATAACATTAACTTTCGTTTCGTGCGGTACGTTATTAATTAATGCCTTACTGTCCCGCGGTCATGTATGCGGCACAACAATGAAACCTTTGGATTCAAGATGGCATCCCCTTGAGTCGAGTTCCACTGCCCTCAGACGGCAGGGGCGCGGCGACCCCGGAGAAGCCACCACTGGCATTGGGTCCTGCACCGCCTTCACACGGATCGTGGAGAGACTCACGAAACTCACCACCGGACATCTCAAAACAACACGCACCCTCACCCCTCACCCTCGGCGTTGCAGTAAGTCCCAACTCGCTCTAAACGGCACATTGTTTCGTCAACACCTTGTCCAAATATATTGAACGGTCCCTTTTCGGCCGCTGTACGGTAAATCATTTGGCAGGAACCCTGACGACGCGCCCCATTGCACCAGCGAACTTATCCTCAAGCACGACGTGTGCTTTTCTCTCCACTCCTACGGGAAGGCCGAAAAAGCATTCTTCAAGCAAACAAGCACTCACACACACACATCCACTCAACAAAAGGGCGTACTGCAAAGCACATACTCTCCTCAGACACAGGGTTGGCGATCCCCTGCCTTCGCCAGCTGTCTCTTTGCATTATTCCGTGGATTCACTACTTCTGCTTGTTTCCTTGAACTTTTTTTTTTTCCCTTCGGCAAGAGCGAATTCATCGAGAACTGCCATGCGACGATTTTGGGCACTGCATTCGAACTCAACACAGTTCCCCCTGCCCCCTCTTGTCTCCTCCTTTTTCTCCCCATTCGCTCCGCATTCCTACCGTACCCCAACCCCATCCTCCTGCGGACCTCCCTTCAGCGCCTCCTCTGACCATCTCCAAGCTCCAAGAAGCCCTTCACTCCCTCCTGCGTCAGTAATTCCACGACATACCAGGCCAGGCGTCAAAACTCGGAGTGGCCTCATCAGTTTCACTACAAAATGGTAATTCTCCTTAGTATCGTTCCTGTGCAGTCTCTGAGAGGGGACTACTTGTAGCGGGCAGACAAAGGAATTCCTTTCCCGCCATTCTCAAACATCTTGGAATCATCAGGAATCGAAAGACACACGTGGGTTGTCACAGAAAGGGACGTTTGTAGGCGTTCCCAAAAAGGCCGCGAAAAGTAGCATCTTACGAGCCTATATAAGGCAGAGTTCACAGGAATTCGTTCTCACACCTCAGCTACAAATCAGCTCACACCTCACAATTCACTTCTCGTTTGTCATCTCGTCTTGGTCGTCACGTCTCACTCTCAGCATCCTTCGTCAGCAGCACCACTCGTGAAGCCACCCGCTCTCCGGCCTTCGCCGGAGAGCGGCCTGCTGTTCCTTCAAGGCTTCAGTCGGGCCTACACGAAGTCTATCATCAAGTAAGGTTCTCTACGAACTCACACCCCGGTCGTTACGTCTCCTCTTGATTTACTCTCTCCACGTAACGCAATCACGACCTCAGCCGGCCTCAGTTACAAGTCACACTTCAACTAACCAAGAAACGAAGCATCATTTGAGGCGCCTCTACAATTCCTTCCTGCAAGAAAGAACATCACTGCTGTAGACGTCACGTTGGCCTCTTCACAACAATCTCTACTGGCTCTCAGCACATCTTCCTTCACCTCGGGCCTACAGTCTACAAAGTCAACCTTCAAGTATCTCTTCCATCTCCAGAGTATCCAACATTTGCGGGAAGCCTACCCTTCGCTTTCGTGTTAAGCAATTCTCGCGAAGCCTACACAGTGTAATCGCAGGACCGCGTTTAGGCTATACCCTAAAAGTGTCTTCAATACCGTTCAAAGTAACTCTCCCGTTAAAACTGTAGTAGGCCCATTTCAAGTGTCATACCAATATCATATCGTAGTTTTTTATCACCCTGTTATGGTGATCACTGGTATAATTTACTTATCGTGCATCCTACTGTTTATATGTTCTTTTATGCATTTCATTCTTGACGGCCTAATCCTTTTACTGTGCCAACCGTACGGGCATTAATTCAGCTGTCAATAGGCTTACATATTTATTCTGTGTTCTATTTCGAATATCTCATTTGCCTATCTAAATAGTGTATTACTTAACAATTAATCTGTATAACCATTCCTTATTTGCTAATCCTCAGTCATCTTCAGCATAATATAAATGCCGTTATAGAATTGTTAATCATCGCAAATACTTTCATTGAAATGTTAATCGCTGTGAACAAATAACTGATTTATTTTCCTAATTAAACACAAAACAACAAGGATAATTTCTCTAACCTTATTAATATTGTTTGCTTGGGTGTAAGCCAAGCTGGTGACCCTTAATTATTTATATCATTTCATTCAGTAATTATAGTAAGCCTACTTTCTTAGTCACAGCAAATAGGTGATTCGTAGACCATTATAAGTTGATGATTCTAGGCCACTATAAATTATAAACTCCAGCCTTGTCATTTAACACTCAATCATTAACCTTCAATCATTCTCAATCAATTAACCATTAGCATTATTATAGTGCCAACTTTACGCTAATAACTGGTAACATCAAAGTGGTTAACAATTAGGCTACCATAAACTGGTGACCCCGGAGTGACAAACGAATACCCAGCCAAATGAAAAGTGAAATCAGTGCAAACATTTTTTTTTTCAAGTGACATTTTAACAAACTGTATTTAACATTCAGTTTCTTCTGCATAAGGAAATGAACCAAATTTGAAAAAATTTTACCACATGGGTCGCTCTCATCCAACGGACCACGCTGTAGACAGCGTCTCCCCCGTCTTCAAAGAGGCAAACCCCCGCCCACATTTCTCCCCGGCTAACGGTCGACCTCCCCCACTTCCAAGTTTCCCGCGTTTCTACGGAAAGGTAATCCGGCGCATCTTCTCGTCAACGTTTTACCAAATATATCAGCGGTCTTCTTCGGCCGCTGTACGAGAAATCATTTGGCAAGACCTCTTTTGACGACATCCCTACTTCTCCAGCGAACTTTTCATCAAGAACGACGTGTGTTTCCCCACCCTCCCACACCTACGGGAAAGCTTAAAAAGCATTCTTCAAGCAAGGACACACACTTCCACGCAACGTGAGGGCATACTGCAAAGCACAGACACACCAGCACAGGGTTCTGATCCCCTGCCTTCTTCAGCTGTCTCTTTGCATCATTCCGTGGATTCACTACTCTTGCTTGTTTTCCGTGGACGACGCTTTTTCTTCCTTCGGCAGGAGCGTATTCATCGAGGAAAATTTTACACGCGACAAATTGGGCACCGCTTGCGAACGCGTACAGCTCCCCGTCCCCCTTCTCGTCGCCTCCCTTTTCTCCGCCACTCGCTCCGCGTTCCTTCCTTACCCCAACTCCATTCCCTGTGGACCTAGCCGAGTTCCTCCCTCCAGCTCCACAGCCTCCCCATTCCTCCCATCTCAGCACCCTACCTCATGCCAGTTTTTACGTCTCTTGGAGCGAGCGTCGTCAGCAAGACTTTCACGCCTCAGAAGGAAACATTTTTTTATCGCTTGCATCAAACGATCTCTTCTTTTCTCGCTCACTTCGCTCTCTGGGGGAAGACTACTTGTAGTAACTACTGAAGTAGCAGAGACGTTTGCAAACACCTTAGCAATATTCCATCAACACAATTAGCTATATTCCAGCAACACAAACACGACCAAGGTGACGTCACACACGCACGACTAAGATGACGTCATAGAGCGGGAATATACAATGGCATCACCTCTCAACTTCGTGACAAGGACTTCTGGACGCGCCTGATCTCTCCTTTCGAACACCAGCAGTAAACAGTCAGTGACAAGCGAGATCTCACCATATAACAACGTGTGCAGGCCCCACTTGAGCCTGGTGTCATTCACCGAACTTTATATAAAGACTAATCATTACCTAGCACGTTATTAAATGTCAAATCATTATTATATTGAAAGCATTATTTCAAGTGTACACATTAATTCAACTGTAAACAATCAGCATATTCTGTCTCATTCATAAATCATTTATTTTGTGTAATAAAGGAAGAAAACTCATTCTATTAATCAACCCAATTAATAACTTAATTAATACATAATTTGATCTGCAAAGATCTTGTGACCTCGGCCTAAGCATTTATCATTAACATTCAATTAACCGTAATTATCATCATTCATTATAGTACCGATTTACGCATCAAACTGGTAACCATAATTGGCCACTATAAATTGATATAATATATATATGTATTTAATTCGGTAACTATTTTATTTTGTAAAGAACTTGAGGAAACACTGTACAATAAAAAAAATCAAAGGCAACCACGGTGTGATATAAATGACGTACGCATTATTAATAATTCAGCCATACAATATTGTTTAACGAATGAAGAACGAGATTCATTTTAATATACAATATGATAAAATGTCTTTTAAATTCACTTATGAGCAACGTCGGTTTCATCATCTGAAGAATTCTCAGCATATACTCATGTCTGAAATAAAGGACAGAACTTTCAAAGGAAATACTTTGAAATTTTCTCTTTTGAAATATCTGATAAGATTTTAGCTTGTCCTTCGATTGTACTTTGAAATTTACGTGACAATAAAAAACAACTTTAAGTAGAATGTCAGTCCTTTATTACTGTGTAAATAATTGAAGGCTATATTTTAAAGGGCTCCATTCTCACTAGTTCGTAAAGAAATCAAGATACTGCACATATCGAAGGTCTATAAAGATCCTTCACGATTGGGGGCTACGTCGTAACCAATATCGTAACACCACTTCCAATCGATCAGCATAGTTAAGCATTGGGTCGGATATTACATGGATGGAAGACTGTCTTCCGCGTCCAGACTATGTAGCGAGCCGTGGTTCGGATTCTACGTAAAACTTTAGTAGGTCCCCTCCATCATATGTTACGGAGGAGGTTAAACAACCCAATTGTTATTATTTTCCTTCACGTCTAAAATATTATAAGAAAAATAAGATGAGGATTAATGGTTCAAAACGAAATCTCTGGAAAAGTGCTGTGAAAGATATACGATAATTGTGGATGGAAAATATTTGAAAAACCTGTTCCAATATTGTAAGAACCAATTAAAAACATGTTAAGCTGCCTTGGTTGGTTGGTAACATTGGCTTTGCTTCTGCCGGAGTTGTTCATTCTGACGAAGGTCAAGCTAGTTGCTCCACCTTAGACTTACAGCTTAACGTGGAGTCCTCATCACGACCCACCACGGATAGCCATAAAATTGGAAAGTCCTCATCCGGACTCGATCTCACGACCTCCCGATCAGCAGCCTAGCGTCTTAACCACTGGGCTACTCAAGGTACCCATTTATCTACCAACCAATTTTTTTATTGTATGGAAGAATGGACAGGTGGGTTTTGGTGCGCGCCGCCTGCCGTCGCCAGGAATCGAACCCTGGGTCGATGGATTCGTATTCAGCGATGCTAACCACTACACCCCCAGCATTATTATATACGTACAGGCTCAGTTATGAAAGAGGAACTCTTCCTTAACTGAAAGGCAAAATATATTCCCTAATCTTCCTTTTGGTTGAAAAGGGATTTTGTGTGAAGAATCAATGTTTGGGGTTTTACCGCGGTAGTTCAACAGATTTAGTTATTCAAAGAGAGAGAGAGAGAGAGAGAGAGAGAGAGAGAGAGAGAGAGAGAGAGAGAGAACTGCCCTTGTCATGTAGTAATACCGTAAATTAAAATTTTGATAACGTTTCACATTGGAGGAGGCACTCTTCGGCTTATCTTCATTTTATTAAAAATAATTTTATACCAATACTTATATATACTGTATCTATCTATCTATATATACAGGGTGGCGCAAAAGTCGCGCATCATAGGATTTTTCAGTGTTGTTTATAATATTATTTTTTCTTTTAGGTAGGGGATTCTGTATCAATGAATCGGTACAGAATTTAAATTCTGTACTGATTCATCGATTTGTTGTACCTGGTATTCTATACATTAAAACCAAGCTCACCCTCTCGTCTATTGTTAATTTCGCAGCCATCTCCTACCTAAAAAAAAAACTAACATAGTCAACCCTGAAAATTCCTAGGATGCGCGACTTTTGCTCCACCCTGTGCTCTCAGTGTTGCTAACGTTTACAAATGGCACAAAAAGTTTGAAAATGGAGAAACATCGGTTGAAGACAAGGAACGCAGTGGCCGCCCTTCCACTTCTCGTACGGATGAAAATGTCCAACAGATTCGATTTCTAGTACGAGCAAATGTTTCTCCATTTCAAACTTTTTGTGTCATTTGTAAACGTTAGCTACACTAAGAGCATCATTTCCAAAAGCTGTTTTAATCATTTCGTTCGTCTGAACGCGCGTTGTTCCATTTCCGAGATTTAGACGTACTGCAAAAACACACCCTCCCTATAAGCGCTCCAACCAACTACTGACTCATGGTAGCAGATTTTGCTTCAGACTGCAGACGCCAGAGGGCAGGAAGAGTCACATATGTAAACGGTTATTTCTTATTTGCATTCATTTGTCCGTAGCAATAAAATTATCAATACTTTTTGATCACTCCTCGTATATATATATATATATATATATATATATATATATATATATATATTAGCTTTCATGTCTTTAACTTTTGTGATTTATGAAATTCTATATTATAAATATGATATATAGAGTTTTATAGAATATAGAATTATATCTCATTAGTGTTGTCTCATTACTGTGACAGTAAATTATCCTTCCAGTTTGCTGGTTTCTATTATAAATCAGCAGGTGGGGGGTTTGACTCCCGATGGTGCTAGTAATAATTATCCAGAAGGTTGCGCATTGGGCTGCATCTGTCTGGCCTGAGCACTGTTACTGTTTCATACTCAAGAGAATTAGGTCAGCCATACATCTAAATAAGCTAATATTCAACCAGATAAATGAATAGATTTAACCCTTACTGAAGTACGTAGGGTTACCAACTGTTCCTTGTCCTTCGGGATGGTTCAAGACTGGTGTAGTTTCGACTAAACTCGAGTCTCCAGTCTCGAGTTTCGATTAAACAATGTTCCGAAGTATGATGACTCGCATAACAAATTCCAACGATTTCTTAGATTCTCACAAGAAACGCTAAAACTCGGTAGCACCACGTATCGCGAGTTTGCCAGTGTTATAATTACACTACAGGGTGATTCAAAAGTCAGGTTACATAGGGAAATACTGTATTATGTAATGATACAGGGGAATAGTCACATCACATGTTCGATATGGCCACCGTTAACGGCAATGCACTTGCGCAGCCAGCTAGGAATATCACATCAATGCGCTCCTCCTTCGATAACATCTCATAACTCATTTACCTGCAAAGAAACAGAAAAGCCCTATGTAACCTGACTTTTGAATCACCCTGTATAACAATAACAAGCATAATAACCATTATTATTACTATTGTTACTACAATTATTTAATGTTATCAACTCTTGAAAATATTATAATTCATAAATCAATTTGAATACTGACCTAAAAAATGTAGTTGTAAGTAATGTTAATTGTTTAATGGCTACATTTATCATATAAATTTTCCTTACCTGAATCTTTCCCTCGTCAACCGTAATTTTCAAAACCATTAATAACAAGATTTATCCTTCAGAAAGTCACGAGCGGGACCACCGATTTTACGATTTCCCCATTTTAGAAATCGTAAATCACAATGAATTATGAATTAGGCTTTCGATCGAACCGCAATTTACTACTTCGCTTATTTACATTTGTGGTCGTATTGAAGTGGTTCTTATTTTAGAACCTTCCGCCCAAATACACCACAGGGAGTGACTTTGTTTTAGTGATGGTGGATGGTTGGTTTTCTTTTCTGAAAATGTATTACTTGATTGAGTGGTTCACTACACGACTTTTTTCTTTCGTACTGACAGCCATACAGGGTTTTATGACAGAGGGGATCTACATCTTGACATGAAATTCAATCCACGACTCGCTACATCACCTTAAAGCGGAGGACGGTCTTCCATCCAACTATAATTTAGACTCAGCGTCGCTTAACTTCGCTGATTTTAAGGGAAGAGGTGTACGAATTGGTTACAACTGACCTACCTCACTGTAAACCCACAGCTATTGAATATCCTGTTCCGACATCCATTTTGAAAGTTTGTAATCTTACAATCAAGGCATAAATAATTAATCTTTAATACCCTTTTTTGAAACAGCAAAATTTCTTAATATCATTGTTCAATTGCACAAGTTAATTATATATGACATTTACCTTTTACAAAGGTGGATGTAATATGTAATTAACTAACTTTAGGACGTTCTGCTAGCTATTGATTTTATACATTTCTCTAGAAAGGTGAAGGTTATATGCCTTTTTAATTAAATAAATAATTCTCAATTTAGCAACACACGCAGTTGCCAATTAGTAAATTAATATCAGTCACCCATAACATGAAAAATTCTCGTTGTCTGCAGAATTGCCAACACGTAAATTATATTAATAAGTACCTAATAAATGGGAAACACTCGTCAAGTGAGTGCCTTGCAACAGCAAACCACCCGGCGATAATAAAAAAAAAGCCCCGTAATTGAAATTTATTGAACAATTTCCTTTTTAACCGTTTTCATGAAATGTTTTTAGCCCATTTTAGTTGTACTATTTTATTAATTTAAGAGTCTAACCCCTGTTTTAAAGTGAGGTCAACAAAAAGATATCACGAAAGGGAAAACTCTCGTCGACCCCATAAATGGAAATTACTGGTGTGTGTGAGAGAGAGAGAGAGAGAGAGAGAGAGAGAGAGAGATCAATTAAACATGTAATAGGTAAGTGCTGTTGAACTGTTATCTCAATAAACAGTGAAATAATACCGCATTCATCTAGTAAGTGAAGCAATTTAAGAGGCAGAACATCTATTCAAAGTAACCGCTTTTTACGAGTGCTATACCGTGTCGATGCTTTGATCCCATTTATATGAGTAATGAAAAACCAATCCATTTGGATAACGATATCCAAAGAAATTTCCATAAAACCTTTATCGTTGGGGAAAGTGATTTTATTTATGCACTGTTTTGTCATATTGATTTATCTTTATACTTTACATAGAAACTGGTTCAAAACTAATTCTATTCATCATTATAAAAAAGCTTTTTATTATATTATATATATATATATATATATGTGTGTTATGCGTCATCGGTAGATTTGCGCTATCGACCGATCGCGCTGCGCTATCAATGGATCCAATCTGTTTATTATGTATTTTTACTTACGTATTATCGGGACTACCAAACTGTTTATTATGTATTTTTGCTCTCGTCATTTTCGTTTAAACTAACGAAAATATCACAACTTAACCTAACCGATCATCAAGGGCGTACAGTTGAACCTAACCGGGCATTCAGTTGATCTAACTGGGCATTCAGTTGACCTAACCGGGCATTCAATTAACCTAACAGGTTAATATTAGTTAGGTTAAGTTGTGATATTTTCGTTAGTTTAAACGAAAATGACGAGAGCAAAAATACGCAATAAACAGTTTGGTAGTCCCGATAATACGTAAGTAAAAATACATAATAAACAGTTTGGTAGTCCCGATATACGTAAGTAAAAATACATAATAAACAGGTTGGTAGTCCCGATATACGTAAGTAAAAATACATAATAAACAATTTGGTAGTCCCGATAATACGTAAGTAAAAATACATAATAAACAGTTTGGTAGTCCCGATAATATGTAAGTAAAAATACATAATAAACAGATTGGATCCATTGATAGCGCAGCGCGATCGGTCGATAGCGCAAATCTACCGATGGCGCATAACATATATATTGAATGAACAGTGCCACAAAAACTTGGGAATAATTCAGTTTTAGTTGTACTAAGTTTTCTTTTTACGCAGGAAGGAGAGGCTGAGGGCGAATGCCCACATTCCACCCCCACCCCATAAGTAATTCGGCATTTTTTAATTTTTTTTTTTATCTTTCGAAATTAAAAAAAGAAAATATATTAAAAGTAACATTTTTGTGTTTTGAATCTCTTTTTCTATTTCTATTAGGTCATCCCATAAGTAATGCGGCATTTTTTAATTTTTTTTTTTTTTCCATTTTTATCATTATTTTACGGATAGAAATCAAACAACTCTTTGAAGTTATTTACATTTAAATAAATATTTATTTAAATATAAATAACTTCAAAGAGTTGTTTGATTTCTATCCGTAAAATAATGATAAAAATGGGGAAAAAAAAAAAAAAAATGCCGCATTACTTATGGGATGACCTAATAGAAATAGAAAAAGAGATCCAAAACACAAAAATGTTACTTTTAATATATTTTCTTTTTTTAATTTCGAAAGATTGTGTAGTGTGTAAGATGCAGGTATGTGTAGCGAGGAATAGAGACAGAAGTGTGTTTGAGAGCATGCTGGACTGCTCAGAGGGTAGATAAGATATGGAAAAAAATCAGCTAAGGAGGACAGTGACAGGAGAAACGGGAATTCCAACACTCCCTGTCTCCTGCCTAACGTTCCTCTCAAGAGAACTTCCCTGGTCGATTGGTGTATACACTCCCCTCCTTCAAAAGTAGATAATATCTGTCCGAAAAGTGTCTTAGTTTATTAAATAATAGAAGGCATTTATTTTTACACACACACACACACACACACACACATATATATATATATATATATATATATATAATATATATATATATATATAAACGAGTATATCGGGTCGGCAAAAAAAAAAGGGAGACCTCGAACTTTGGCTGTAAAATCCAAAGTTATGGTCAGATTTCAATATTTTTGTCACACCCCACACCTAAGTAAATTTCCTATACGGTGAGCTGATTTCAAAGAAAACTAATGAAAATTACAGATTCATTGAACATTTCTTTACGCCACTGGAAATTCTCCATTTACACTACTACTGCATTGTATGTGCAGATAAAAAGTTACAAAGTACTCACATATGGTGCTACCTTGATGTTAAAAAAAATGCTCAATATGTTTACCACGAACTTCAACCTTTTTCAGTCTAAGACGGAACTCATCTATGGCTTTATTGATTTGTTCTTGTGGTAGCTCATCCCATTTTTCCAGAAGAAGCTGTCGTAAATGAGCGACATTTCTTACTTTGACCCGATAAATTCTCTATGACAAATTTTCTCGAAGGCCGTAATCGACAGGATTTAAATCAGGACTGTTTGGTGGCCAAATTTAATACCGCTACCTGGTAATCTTTTGATATCTCCTGTTTTATTGATTTTCTTGAGAAGCTTGTCCAAACCTCCTGCAGTTGGCTTACGTTAATTAAAATCGCTTTAATTATCAACTTGAACCTATGATTAGCAAGATTTTTCTGGAATATTCGCCATAAATCCAATTTCTCAGCTAAAATGCTAAAAGATGGCATACAAACCATAAAATTACCTAGTACTAACCATTCCAAAATTTCATGGTTCTATGTACCGTATTTGCCCCACATATATATATATATATATATATATATATATATATATATATATATATATATATACTGTATATACAGACCCTGTCCAAATTATTAGACTCACTGGCACAAATCTGCATTCATTCTTTTTTTCTTAAATTTGATTGAGACACATTCAGTTTACGCGCTATCTCTCTTGGAAAAAGTATCGGCAATCAATAAACCACTAGTCCGCGCCTTTTTACGTGACGTAATATCACACAATCGGTCCATATTATAAATTAGAACAAGAACAAAGAAATTAACTCTACAAATCTGAAAAGTAGCAAGGTACAGTTAAAATTTCACACACTAAACTATAGCAGCGCATAGAAAAGTATATTAATTTAAGCAAATTTAAGCTTCCTTGTGAAACAACATCCAATCAGCGTAAAGAGTGCTTTGAAACTGAAATAAATGGTAAACAACACAAAGCGTTACAGATGACGTGTGAGGCTAGATTTCCTTATCACCACATTCCCCCTTTGTCTCCTCCCCTCAAGACTGACACACATCTACACTCACACATTATGTTAAAAAGAAAGTAGTAAATAATTTAGAAGTTCCTAATATACATAAAAATAAATATAAAATGGAAAAACTATAGGTTGTTTCATTAAAGAAAAATTTTCAGCCACTGAGTCTAATAATTTGGAGAGGGTCTGTATATACTGTGTGTGTGTGTGTGTGTGTATATATATGAAAATTATTTCACGAAAGTGACACGTGAAAAATATTTATGATCAATAAAACCACGAAGGGAAAAGAAACACAAAGTGGTGCTCAAGCGCTTTCGTCTAATGACAACCTCAGGAACACTCGAGTGAAAGGAGAGTTCAAGACAATATATAGGTTACAAAAATAAACATATATATATATATATATATACAGTATATATATATATATATATATATATATATAGTAAGTATAGATAGAAACAAAAAATTGTGGGAGGAGCAAACACATTTGTACGGAAAAATGACAATTTTAGCACTTTGCCCAAAATTCAACATAAATTCAAATGGCTTGTTTCCAGCCAATTTTTTATAGTTATTGTCTGAATGGTAAACAAGTCACAAAAGAATAAAGAAATAAAAATAAATATAAATTGGAAAAAATTACAAAAATAATGCCTTAGTGATATATAGGGTGAACCAAATGTAGGTGGACAGTAAATGATAACGTTTATTTTGAGAATACATATTTAATTTTTTTGTATACTATAATACAAAATAAAATTTAAATAAATTTAGTTATAATATTTAATATAATAAAACACAAACACCATAGTTATAATGAACACCATAGTTATAATATAATATAACACAAACCGTATTCAACCTACTGTCCACCTACTTTTGGTTCACCGTGTATACGTCACAACAGAAATACACATAAAGAAATAAACCAAACTATAAAAAAAACAAAAATTGTAAATGGAGTCTACAAATTCAAACTCAAAAGGAAAGTTTACAATCAATTTAATAGATGATGCCAAAATGATATATATGTCACAAAGAAATAAAATAAAGAAATAAACCAAAAAAAATAAATTGAAAAATAAATTGTAAGAGAGGCACCCAAATTTATAAGGGAAAAAAATTACCAAAGGTTTTTTAGCTATTGTCTGAATCATGCATACTATGGTCATAAACGAATAAAAAAGTACAAGTAAATATAAATTGGAAAACAAAATGATGCCTAGATGCCTCCTTCAGTTAAATGACCAAGTCCCCTCCATTAAGTTTACTTTAGAAGTGGAACAAGACAACTCAATCCCGTTTTTGGATGTGCGTGTACATAGGGATAGCCCAGGTTTTAAGTTTAGTATCTATCGGAAAAAACAAACAATTTGTCCTACGTACACTTTTACTCTGGACATGACACCCCTATTAAGAAGGCCATATTTTCCTCAATGTTTCTTCGCGCTCTTAGAATTGCCAGTCCGGAATACATCGATGCTGAATTGGAAAATATCAACGGTATTGGAAGTGAGCTGTGTTACCCATCTGCGTTCATGGAATCTTGTCTTAATAAGGCTAAACGAACCTTCTATCGTGTGAATAATAACACTCGCACTTTGTCAAAGAATATTTTAGTACTTCCATTTTTCCAGGGCTTTTTAGGCATTGCTAATGTACTTAAACTTTTGGATATCAGTGTGGTTTTTTTCATATAACAATATTGTGAAAAACATCATAGTAGAAAATAGCCCTACCAATAATTTAGGCATTATCTATAAAATTGGGTGTAAGCAATGTGATTCCTTTTACATAGGTCAGACGGGAAAGGATTTGCAAACACGTGTAAAACAGCATCAATATTCCTTTAGAACGGGACAGTTGTCCAGTGCCCTTTTTGTCCATTTGTCAGAGTTATCCCATTGTATTGATTGGAATAATGCTTGTTTTGTTTCACTCTAGCAACATTGTTAATAGAAATATTCTTGAGTCTGCTATAATTCAACTTACAAATAACTTTAACATGAGTAAAGGTCTGTTTCAACTCGATCCCGTTGCTCTGAATTCCTTCAGAATGGATTTAAACAAAAAGGGCAGGTTGCTAAACCTTTGGTAAAAATTTGTTTCTTGTCTCTTTTTCCTTATAAATTTGTATGTTTCTCTTACAATTTTATTTTTCAATTTATTGTTGTATGCATATTTCTTATATATATATATGTATGTGTATGTATGTATATATATATGTATATATATGTATGTATATGTGTTTGTATATATACTGTATATTAGGGTGGTCCAAAAAGTTAAAGCATCGACTAAGTTCTCTCCACAAGGTTGGTTTTATGCCTCTTGGTGTGGACAGTATTTCTGCAAAGTTTCACGTTATTCGGTTAATATTTAGGGGTCGCCCCACTTGCCCCCTTTTTGAAAATTTGGGAAAATATAGACAACTGAATAACAAAATTTTTTTTTGGTTCTCAAAGAAAATGAAAGAAAACAGTAAGACAATAGGACATGATAATGGGTGTATCTTCATTATTTCTTCTGCATCAGAGTCGCCTTGGATGGTATTGGTATCTGTTTTCGGTGGGCGGCTACGAGTTGTAGGAGGTACTGCTTCTGGTCCTCGTTTCGTGTCAAAGTGTCATTGTAGCGTTGTGCGAGAGCAATACCTCGCTCGGCAGCATCATTGACGACTTTCATCTTTAAGGCGCGATCTCTAAGTTCCCTGTAGTTCTTGTCATTTGGCCATTCCCGTGGATCTTTTTGAAGTAACTGGCGCGCTTCCTCCTTACCTCCAACTTTCAAGGCATCAAAGAGGGTCAATGTCCTTTTCGTGACGAAGGATGCCACATCATTTTCAACACCAGCTTCCGCCATGTCGATTCGTCGGGGCAGCCATTCTTTTGGGGATGTTGGAGGTGTTGAACCATTCTCCTTTTGGTATCAGGATCGATCCTATTATCGAAGAAGGCCAGTCCAATCAGATGCTCCGACAAGTAGACAAGTACCACAGGTGGCGTCTTAGAGCTGTCTTCGCCGCTTGTGCAGCTCCTCCGTGTGGATATTTTTCCAGAAGATGCAGCATTTTGAGATCATTGAGAGGAGCTTGTGTCCCCATTGGCGCTTCATGCCAGTACTTGACGTAAATCAGACTGACAAATAAAGCCAGCTGAGTCACGTTTCGTTCTTCGCGTGCTGTGAGCTTGAATTGATAGTGAAAGAGGTAGATTTTGAGCGCATAAATCGCCTTCGCCATCCATCTCGCGTGGTGCATGGGACCCGGAGCTCGGATAAAGAGTTGACCACCAGTCTTTCCCCCCAGGAAGAGCAAAGATAGTTCAAGGAACTCCTTGTAGTCGTCACGAGGTTGGCTTGCCTGAAGAGCGTTAGGTAAGTAAGTGAGCATCTCTTTTCTCATCTCTTGGAGTTGAGGGTTCTCGAACAAGCTGTCCGATGCTGAGACAAATGCTTCGTGGGAGAGAGATGGCCATTCCTTTTGAAATCGCTTAAAAAGGCCTGTTTCAGGACTTCCTGTTGAGCCAAATATTGAGGCAAAGACATCAGCAAGTACGACTTCAAGTATATGATGTCGACAACCGATCCAAACTAGCTCGTGACCCAATGCTTCTTCAATCCTGACACAGGCTCCGCGATGTAAACCCGTGTTTGACGCAGTGGTATCGAAGACGAGACCTCTCACATGCTGTTCCACGTTCCATAATTTCATTTTGAAGGCATGCCTGGGCCTGTGCTTCTCCAGTTCCTTGTTTCATCTTTGGGACACCAAGCAGCTTCTCCTGTCCATTGAATGTTATAAGGATTGCTATCCGATGCACATTCGTCTTCTTCCCTTCAATGCCGGGGAGAAGCTTTCCGTCCCAATGGAGAAGGACAGGGTCTTCTAGAGAGAATGATTCTAGATCTTCTCGAGCTGCCTGTTCTCGCCCACTTTCTCTGTAGCGATGAATAGAGCTCCGAGAGCACGTCATCCCAGACAGATCATGCCCCGCGGCCTGTAATACAGCTCCAGTTACGAAAACAGCATTCCGGTCAGAAAGATTGGTGCGATCCATTGCTCCAATGACTTCTGGAGATTGGAAAATGTTCGTAACCTTGTTCTTGGGACGCTTTGGTGCCGGAGCTTCAGACGAAGAAGGAATCGGAACCGATGGTCTATAGTCGTCGTCGTCTTGCGAAAAAAGGGAAGAAGAAAGAGGAAAGATCAATTGATGACACTCCTGCTTCTTCCAAATCTTTCTGTGTTGCTTCATGCCTTGCCTTCCTCTTGGCTTCCTTCTCCATTCTGGATCGCTTTCTGTCCTCTTGTGTAGTCGTTTCCTTATCAATGCCAGCCATGCTGCAAGAATTGACGTCCTTGCGCTGCATGGACAGGAAATTTCGGTCCTCAACGTTGACGATTGTGCTCATGGCATCACTGGTTGCGATGTCAAACAGTTCCTGGATGTCCGCTTTGAAGATGTCTTCATTCATTCTATCGCTGGCACGTTGCCTGGTCCTGTGCTTCTTGAGTGTTTTGTAGCGGTCTAAAAGCTTTGAAAGCTTACGGACACAGGATCCATCCGTTGAGTTGGGATCCGCGCTCGGGTCCAGACTTCAATCACCCTCTGGCATGCCTGGTTCAGACTGTCGGAGGTGGTTTGCTTTTGATTGATGTGTGGTATTGCCCCAAGAGGAGGGCGTCAAGGCATGTAGGGAGCCTTGACGTGGATAAAGTTCCAGTTGCCATCCCTAGAAGCCAAACTTTTGGAATTGATCGAGTTTGAGCCATCGGACCTACGGAAGAAAAAGTACATTATATAATATATATATTCAGAGTGGGGCGACCTCTAAATATTCACCAATCACGCTGCAATCTTGCACAGACCATGTGGACACTAAATGGACAAAAACCACACTTGTGGAGACTATCTAAGACAATTTTGAAATTTCCCCCTATGGAATTGGTCCACCCTAATATATATATTATATATATATATATATATATAATATATATATATATATATATTATATATATATGTGTGTATATATATATATATATATATATACATATATATATATATATATAATATATATATATATATTATATATATATAATATATTATTAGGGTGGTCCAATTCCATAGGGGGAAATTTCAAAATTGTCTTAGATAGTCTCCACAAGTGTGGTTTTTGTCCATTTAGTGTCCACATGGTCTGTGCAAAATTGCAGCGTGATTGGTGAATATTTAGAGGTCGCCCCACTCTGAATATATATATTATATAATGTACTTTTTCTTCCGTAGGTCCGATGGCTCAAACTCGATCAATTCCAAAAGTTTGGCTTCTAGGGATGGCAACTGGAACTTTATCCACGTCAAGGCTCCCTACATGCCTTGACGCCCTCCTCTTGGGGCAATACCACCACATCAATCAAAAGCAAACCACCTCCGATAGTCTGAACCAGGCAATATCTAAGCTGTGGGCCCAAACTCTGGGACCTCTTGTATTGTAACAAATATTTCGTTATGCGTGTGTATATGTGTAGTGTGTACATGTGTAGTTGTACGTATTTCTTTTATTTTTTTTAATTGAGGCATTATTTGTAATTTTTCCAATTTATATTTATTTTTATTTCTTTATTCTTTTGTGACCTACGGATGTTTCAGACAATAACTATAAAACCTTTGGTAATTTTTCCCCTGTGTATATATATATATATATATATATATGTGTGTGTGTGTGTGTGTGTGTGTAAAAATGAACCATAAATAATTCCCATATTCCTATATTATCTTATTCTTCATGTAATTCTTGTATTCATTTATATAGTTCTTGTATCCATTTTAAGAAAAAAGTATCCATTTTAAAAATTCATGTGTTATATGGTTCATGTATTTATATAATCCTGTATATTCTTATATATTTAACTTTATATAATGCCTATACTCATATGTATGTACGTGGGTGTTCATTTTTACATAAGGACCAAAATCGCCCAACGCGAGTTTGGATAAAATTTTTGATTTGCTTTCTACTTTGCTAAATAATTGGTGACCTGTTGTTTTTTTAAATCTCATAATCATTTTTTTAGATTTCGCTTAATAAGGAATCCTGCTTAAGCTTTGCAATGTTCATATTTTGTATACATTCTCTTTCGTTATAAAAGATGAGATCATGTCTTGCCTAAGCATTAAAATTGTACATCTTAAACCTTAAAATTTTACTCATATGCATATTTTAGTGTAAAGATGCATAGTCCGATTTCCACTTTTAGTTAACTTGGCAGATCATGATCTGAAAAGTCGCGGTTTAAGATAAAAATATGGTTTCGTCTTCAAATATTTTGTTTACTCGTTCAAGCCTTACCACAGCTGAAAATTTACTTTATTTTCGAATATTGTGCAAAAATAATATACAGCCTTTTTAGCATTTAATAATAATGATGTTAGCAATTTTGGGGTATATAAACCCCAGTAAAAATCTTCCATTGTCATTCAGAAGCTAATTCAGAGGCTGAGCACTACCTGTACATTTTAGCAGTAAATTACAGTAAAAGATAGTTTTTATCTTATCCTTCGAGCCTTGCTCTCTTCAGAAGAACTTAGTCATTAAACTTTCCGGACACGCTATAAGAAGAGTCCGGCATGACTCCAGATTCCTGGGATCTTGGGAGCATTGCTCCAGTAAATTTGACCATGAGAAAAAGTAAATTTGGGTTTGGGTTTTGTTCATCCGCTAGACGTTATGCAATTTTTTTGCGTATACGTTCTTGTACAAACCAATTTTTTTAAATTACAAATTTAGTTAGTTTAAGTTTAGTTGGTAATTCCATATTTAACAATTATTTTTATTTTTTGTTAAGCTTCAATGTTTTGATAATTAAAATTTTATTAAAACGTATATTTTTTTAATATAAAATTATCAGGATTGGACTATGTTCCATTGATCTCGGCCAGGTTTGATAAATTGGCCAGATAATTACTTGTGCGGTTTTAAGTAATCCACCATGACTCTAGAATTGAAAAGTTTAGTTAAGTTTAAACTTACTTTTACTTACTTTAACTTACCTACTTTTACTTACTCTTCCTTACTTTTACTAAGTTTAAAGCACTTACTTTTACTTACTTTCATTGTACTATATTTACTTACTTTTACTCACTTTTACCATACTATATTTACTAACTTTTACTTATTTTGTATTTTTTCAGGTAGTCAATAATCAATAATGGATCCTAATATTGATGAAGTTGGAGAGAAAAGTGAGGGTGTTAAAAGGGGTTACTTTTGTGGTCAATGCAAGAACAAATATTCAAAGAAGCAAAACTGGGAGGAACATTTTAATTCCAAAAAAAATATTTGTTACAATACAAGAGGTCCCAGAGTTTGGGCCCACAGCTTAGATATTGCAGTAAAGAAATACCAGGATGAAGTGCAGCAAAGAGATACGGCAAAGCAGTCATTTAGTTTGTTCACAAAATGTGCTAGTGCTAGACCTCAGAAAAATGAACCAACTTCATCAACTGCTAATCTAGAAATGAAACTTTTTCACTAGATGTTTCACAGACTGAAGAAAGTGCTTCTCCTCCACCTAAGAAACAAAAGGTAAGTGAGGAATCTGCGCATCAGACTAACAAAACTGCTTTAGAGGAATTTGAAAATTCCCAAATCCAGAAGACATTGAATGCAATTTTGCGCCTAACAAAAGAAACTCACCAAGCTGTTGTGGTTAATAAAGAGAAGAGTCAAAATATGCCTTCAAGTTCAAGTGTTGCATCCAAATCTAATAAAGCAAAAAGCAACAAATTTTGACATTTCCATAGCCCATTTAAGCAAGTGTAAATCAATACAAGAAATCCTGAACAATGATTTGATCAAATCTACATTCAAATTGGTGGAAAAGAAGGATCTAGGGCATGCTGATGATTCATTTTCAGTACCAAGTGATATAATGGAAAACATTGCAAATAGTGACACTAATATGCCTGATATAGATGTAGCTGTTGAGGATGAAGATGATGATAATCAAGAAGATATTGATGATGCTTCTGATGATAAATAAATAAGCTTAAGGTGAGTTATAAACTGTACATTATTGTATTATTATGTTTAGCTAAAACAATTTGTAATTGGTATGTCGTCAATTCAAGAGTTTACTATCATTAACCTATCTAGTGGTGTAAGGGAAAAAAAGTAAATTCAGAGCTGTGCTCCAGTAAATTTTTTCAAATCTGGAGTCATGGAGTCCGGAACCTTCAGCATTTTTAGTAAGTCTATCAGAGTCCTCCGAGCCACTATAGAGCTCGGAGAGTAATACAGAAGAAAACTACTGGATTCACACATCCGTTGCTGCCACCTAACTAGAACCCCCTTCGACTTCGAACCATCCCGGCCCATAGACGGAGGGGTTAACAAGTGGCGACCCTGCCAGGATCTTCACGACTGACAACTTCTGCATCCAGGATTCTTCCAGTCTTCCAGACCCTGGAACCAGACCCAACACCCAGTTGACCGGCGTGTCACGACTTCTAGTTCGTCACATCCACCCTTGAACCGGTGCGTCACGACTCCAAGTTCTCCACTCCTAGTTTTCATCCAAGAACAAGTGGCCAGCAAGACACGTCTTCAGGACAC
Source organism: Bathynomus jamesi (assembly GCA_023014485.1). Lineage (NCBI taxonomy): Eukaryota > Metazoa > Arthropoda > Malacostraca > Isopoda > Cirolanidae > Bathynomus > Bathynomus jamesi. Next base: position 68,574 of record JAJOZX010006339.1, on the reverse strand, counting down.
GTCTCTAAGGATTTCGCCGTAGGAATCTTGTTAAGTACAAAACTCTTTTTTAAATAATCTCTAAACATTTGAAAAGTCAGTATTATTAACAGTTAATATTTAATATTGAGCCAGAATTAACACAAAACACAGTGAACACTTCAGACGCCAGTGATACATTTTTTTTTATTGAAAACAGTATTTTCACAGAATTATTGTCACAAAGTTATTGTCAGTTATTTTCACTATTATAGTTAGTATAGTATAATTTTATTTAATGTACCAAGCATAGTACCAGGATAATCTTGTTTACATTTTTTTTATTATTATTTTGTTTGCAATCTTTTCAAATTTTCCCCGAGTTAGGCAAATTGTTGTGCATTTATTTTTTTAGATATTGTAGTTAGGAAAACCCCTTAAGTGATCATTCCATAAATTAAGATCGGTCAAGCAGACCTAATTAGAACACATTAATAAGTACCTTCACATATGAGCGATTCAGACGGTGCGCTTTCTGACATCGAAAATTTACCTACACCCATTTTTCCACCTACCCCGCGCCCTTCAAACATACTCCAAACACACAACCTTCAGATCCAGTATGTCTCAGTCTCAAACCCCCGCCCCAGCATACATTAACTTAGGCAGATAGTAAACTCCTCATACTGTTTTAATTTTTAAGGGGACCATAGATAATCGCTTTGTTGAACCACGCGTAAGACCTTGGATTGAGTCTTTAGAGCAACATTTCTTACGCGAAAATTACCGATGATGATATAAAAATTAGGAAGCAAAAAGATTTATCGACCCTAAAGAGGGAATGCTCATGACAAGTCACCTACGTCCCATCAATTAGCGAAGCTACAACATGGGACGATTTTAAAAAACTATTAGAATTTTTTAAAGAAATAACCCTTGCACAACCCTCAGCCACGTTAGAAGCAGTCTTCCAAGTAAATGGAAGAAAGAGGAACACGAAGATTTAAACAATTTTATTACACGTACACATAAACTTGTAGAAGCCCTCCGTGCCGCAGAAAATGCATGTGGCATAACTTTCACTTCGAAACAAAGAAATCTAATAGTAGCAACAGCCATTTACCAAAACCTACCCGGAGCGCACTAAAAAAAGGTTTCAGGAGTTTTTAAATGTTGACAAACCTGTAAGTGTAGCCATAAACAAAACACGGGAACATTACCACCCGATTTAGCAAACCAAACTACCGAAAGGGTAGAGAAACCCCTGTACATTATTCAGCAGCAGCAGCCACAACACCAACAGCAACAACAACAACCTATAAATCGGCAATGCAGGGAACACCCCAGAAACAACCCCCAAACCCAGAATACACGCCCTCCTCCACAGTTTTTAACTGCGATAGTTTTGGGCATATGATAAGTCAGTAATTACCCTCGTATTGCTCCCACTGTCACGAACATGGTCATCGCCGTGGCGATCGCCAAAAGTGTGCTGATAAAGCCCCTGCAGGGTATAGACCCCACTTTCAGAAACCAAACCACCCGTCCCCAAAACGTATCCCAAAAGTCATCCAATCCCCAGAAACCAGTCCATTCCCAGCCTCAGTCGAACTACCAACCCAATAATTACGACCACAGGTCAACCACACTCTTACCCCATGTACAAACCTCAGTACAACCAGCAAGGTCAACTAGTTCGGTACGTAGAAGTACCCGTGGAGGAATCATTTTCCCCAGAGACAGTTTTCAAGAACACCCTTCAGCGTATGATAATCCCGTAGAATATGACCAGGTCCTCCCATAGAAGACCATGTCGAGCCCTTTTTTAGACCCTACATTGGAGGCGCAGTTCAACCTCCTCCCCCTAAATTACAGTAATGAAGCCCAGATACGCACACAACTCCCCATCAGGATAATAGGTGCGGACCTCTAGATTTAATAATAAATTGTACGGATAACCAAGATTTAACTGCTCTCCTAGATACAGGAGCACACGCAACGTTAATTAAGAAACAATGTGTAGATGACTAGAGAGTACAAATTATAAATATGAACTTAAGGCACCATCCTGCCAACTCAGAGGAGTTACGGGCACACATACCTACATATGGAGAAATTGAGTTATATTTAGAAATTGGAAACGCGATATACCCCGCGAAATGTTGTATAGTACACAGTCGCCACCTTTCAGACAGACATCCTACTAGGTATGGATTTTTTTAACCGGAATCAATGGGAGATTTACCCAGCCGGAAAGTTAGTAAAGTGTCGAAATTGGGGCCAAAAATCTCCGTGAGTATTATAAATATTAGAAATAAATTAAATGAATTTAAGGCGGTAATTTATTCCGGCAACTATGATATAGTTGCTATCACTGAAACTTGGTTAAATACCGTGACTCGGGACTTGTTGGGGGAACTTGATATACCGGGTTTTAAAATCTTTACTAATGATAGGTTACATAGATTTGGAGGCGGCGTTTTGCTGTACATTCGTAATTCCCTTAGGGCTATCGAGGTTAAGTTAGATTTTCCGGCAGCAATTAATGCGATCTGTGTTGAAGTTAGGGCGCGTAGTATTAGTTTTAATTTTGTCGTTGTTTATAGACCTCCCGTTCAACCCCTCGATATAGATACTAGATTTTACTCACTTCTTGGTAATTTTATGGACAATCGGAATAGTATAATTGTCGGAGACTTTAACTGTCCTAATGTTAATTACGAGAATTTTACGGGTAACGAAGAGGGTTTGAGACTGGTTGAGTTTATGGACGATAACTTTTTACGACAGATAGTTACCGAACCAACGCGCGGTGATAATATCTTAGATTTGGTGATGACGAACGGCGAGAATATAGTCGAAAGTTTAGAAGTAGGCGAGAGTTTAGGATGTAGCGATCATCAAATTCTTAGGTTTAAGTTATTGATAGAAAACACACAGGATAGTAACGTAATAGAAGTCCCTGATTTTCGTAGGGCTAATTTTGATAGTTTTGCTGATAGGATGAGAGTAGTGGACTGGGATAACTTATTTATGGGTAATGATACAATTTGCGTTGGGTGGCGTTTAAAGAAAGTTTTAGGAATATTGAAAGGGAGTTTATTCCTCGTAGGCCCAAGCGCGTTAGAAATCGTGGTAGGCCGAAGTGGTGGACTAGGGAAGTAGGCGAGTTCATAAACGAGCGTAATAGAGCGTATAGACTTAACAAGCGCAATGGCCAGGTAGCTAACTTTAATAGATATATCGAGCTTAGACGTCAGGTTAAAAGATCAGTTAGGAATGCCAAGCGTAATTTAGAGATAGTTATAGCTGCGGATAGTAAACATAATCCCAAAAAGTTTTTTGAATACGTAAATAATCGTAAGCCGGTAAAGGATAACATAGGCCCTCTATTGGATGTAAATGGCGCTTTGGCTTCTGACGCTCAGGCGATGGCGGGTATTTTTAATAACTTTTTTGCGACAGTTTTTACCTAGAGGACGTAAATAATGTCCCCGACGTTGACGATATCGTTCCATTTAGTAGCGAGACTATTTTAGATGAAATAACTGTTTACGAGGCTGAGATTGCGCATTATATCGATAGGCTAAAAGTTAGCAAGGCTCCAGGCCCTGACGCTTTTTATCCTAGACATTTGAAAGATTTGAAAGACGTTATCGTAGGCCCCTTAGCGAAGATTTTTAATCAGTCACTCGAAACGGGGATTATTCCTGAAGACTTCAAATTAGCTAACGTCACGCCTATTTTTAAAAAAGGCGACCGCGCGGTAGCTAGCAATTATAGGCCCATTAGCTTAACGTCAATTGTCGGTAAACTTTTGGAATCCGTAGTTAGGGATCGTATTATCGATCACTTAGAAAGTAGGGTTTGATTAATAGTAGTCAGCACGGCTTTCGACGCCATAGGTCTTGTTTAACAAATTTGTTAGAATTTTATAACGAAATAGTGCGCGAATACGATAGGCATAGGGCAGCTGACGTTATTTATTTAGATTTTAAAAAGGCGTTCGATACAGTTCCGCATAGGAGACTAATTGCGAAGGTTAAAGCGCACGGTATCCGCGGTCAGGTAGCTAACTGGTTAGAAGAATGGCTTCGTGCTAGGAGGCAGAGGGTCGTAGTTAATGGTAGTGAATCGGGGTGGTTAGAGGTAGGTAGTGGTGTCCCACAGGGTTCAGTGTTAGGCCCATTGTTATTCGTAATTTACATTAACGACATAGATGTAGGATTGATTAGTAACGTGTCAAAATTCGCGGACGATACTAAAATAGGCGGTAAGGTTGTTAACGAGGACGATAGAAATAGGATCCAAGACGATGTAGATAGGATTATGGAGTGGACGGATAAGTGGCAGATGCAATTTAACGTAGATAAATGTAAAGTTTTGCATATAGGTTCTCGCAACAATAATTACGTGTACACGATGGATGATAGGGATTTAGCGAGCGTTGACGAGGAAGTAGATTTAGGCGTACGCGTAACTAAAGATTTAAAGGTTAGGAACCAGTGCCTGGAGTCTTGCGCAAAAGCTAATAGGATGTTAGGCTTCATAGCGCGTAATTTCGAATTTAAATCGAAGGATATTATATTGCCCCTTTACAAGTCCCTAGTCAGGCCTCATTTGGAATATGCCGTTCAGTTTTGGTGCCCGTACTTGCGTGAGGATATTGATAGGTTAGAAAGGGTTCAGCGTCGTGCCACGAAACTTATTCCGGCATTGCGCAATAAGCCTTATGAAGATAGGATTAAAGTGTTAGACTTGTATTCACTCGAAACTAGGAGATTAAGGGGGGAGCTTATTGAAGTTTTCAAAATCGTTAATAACATCGATAACGTAAATTTTGACAAATTGTTCACTTTCGATAATAGTAATACTCGCAATAACGGATTCAAGTTGCGTGGCAGACGTTTCATTACTAATATCGCTAAAAACTTCTTTACGTTTAAAGTAATTGATAAATGGAATAATCTTCCCGCGTCAGTCGTTCATTCTACCAGCGTTAATGTGTTTAAGAACCGTCTTGACAGACATTTTAAAAATATTAACGTTGTTTAAAATTAAAAAAGAAAGTTAACAACAGGAGCTCTGGTGGTGGTGCTCGAGGATGAGTCTGTTGACGATGAATGCCAGCTTGTGACATGCCAGCGTGATGCCAGCAATAAAAAAAAAAAATAAAAAAAAAAAAAAATTAGACTAACACGAATGTAGATGTAGCTCATAGCGTAAACTAACCCACTTTTTGTTTAACTTTACCTACTTTTTTTTTTTTTCTTATCCTCCTTACTTTGCATGTCTCTAACTCTTTTCTTGCATGTTTGTAGTTTGCATGGTATGACAGTGAGTTAAGACTGTGTTTGCATGGTTTGTAAGCGTTCTTATTTTACTTCTTTTCATCTTTCACCCCTCCTATATTCTCCGACTATTTTTCTGACTTGTCGGCAGTGGCCGGCGGATGATGATGGTGAGACTTTTTCCCTCTTTTTCTGAATGAATGTTAACCCACGAATGATAGGTGTTGCTCCTTACTTAACCCCTTATTCTCCTCTCTTCTCTTAACCCCCTACTCTCTCCTTTCTCTCGGGCTAGCCTTAGAGTGGATCTTAGGGTCTTTGTTAGCCTTAGCTTCTGTAGATCTGTAGCTTAATGTTAATAGAATTAGTCCAGTTCAGATTTCCGAAAGAAATAGGAAACCCCCTCCACTTGATAGCAGTTCAAGTCAGCCGGTTGTATCCAGAGGGACAACCGCTCCAGAAATCAGACCCCAGGCTAGTCAGTTCCAGTTGTTGAATCCAGTTGGATCAACACAGTCAGTTTTCCAGTCAGCCAGCCTTCAGTTCGCCATAAGGCAAATTTTAGTCGCCGAACCAGAGTCAGAATTCACAATTTTTCATATCCCTACCGAGCATATAACAGTAGCACCTTATGAGAAGATTTGTTCCTAGCAAAAGTGGTCGAAGTTAAGGGAAATTATAGAGTCAGAGCGTACTCTGATTACAGAGAAAAGTAATTTCAAGAGATGTTCTTATTGCCCCAAGTCTTAGTCAGAGTCAGAATTCAGCTATCCCTGTTGTTTGTTTAACAAAGGAAAAAGTCCCTATAGAATTAACTTCAAATCAGGAAAATGGAACTGTTTCCACAGTAGAAGTAGATTCAGATTTCCCATCATATGATAAATCGTGTTTCCAGTTCCTTAGAGTAAATCCTTCAGTATTAAAAGAAGAATATAAGAAATGTCTGGAGCACTCCCTTCAGGAGTCACCAGCCTTTACAGGATCCCAAACTAATGGAATCACTTCTCGATTTCCTGATAAGAAATAGAGAGTGATTGCCCTAAAAGGAGATCCTGGGCCGAACTAATTTGGTCCCTTTGAAATCATTTTTTTCGAGTTGAACCCAATTCCAAACCCATTTTCATTCCTCCCTATCGGGTTCCAATTCCCATAGTAACTCTTGAGGAACACATCAAGGACATGTTGGAGCAGGATGTCATCAGCCTTCAGCTAGTCCCTGGTCCGCGCCTATGATTCTCGTTTCCAAAAAGGACGGAACATTTCGCCCTTGTATAGATTTTAGACGCTTGAACAACATTACCATCCCAGACCGTTCCCGATTCCAAACATGCAGGAAAACATTCTGAACGCAGGGAAAGCGAACTTTTTCATCCCTCGATTTAGCATCGGTTATTGACAAATGGAGGTCAGTCCCGAATATCGGGCATTGACTGCTTTCTCCACTAACCGAGGCCATTACGAATTCCAGGTTTTACCTTTCAGAGTCCGAAATGGGCCTGCTAATTTCTCTAGGTTGATGAATATAGTCCTTTCCGACCTATTAGGTGTCGAAGCTCTCGTTTATCTTGACGATATTATCTTCTACAGTTCGGACATAAAAACACACTTTCAACGCCTTCAGAATGTGCTATACACTTGAGAAAAGCACACCTTAAACTGAAGCTTGCAAAGTGCAATTTTTTACAAGAATCCCTGGTATACCTAGGATTCCTACTCTCGTCCACAGGAATTAAACCTGATCCAGCCAAACTCGAAGCCCTGGAAAGGTACCCTGTACCCAAAACCATCGACGACGCCCGTGCATTTATTGGTTTTGTCGGATTCTATCGGAACTTTATCCCCCAATTTTCAAATATTGCTAAACCCATTACTAATCTGTTCCAGAAAAATTCGAAATTTAACTGGGAATCCGATCACCAACATGCCTTTGAAACTTTAATTAATAAACTAACCTGTCATCCCATTTTACAATATCCTGATTACACAAGACCCTTCATCATAGCCACGGATGCTTCCTCCTATGGACTAGGAGCCGTCCTGTTGCAGGACGTAGACGGTGTAGAATTACCCATTGCTTATGCCAGTCAACTTCTCTCTGCACCTCAACGGAATTATTCCACTACGGACCGAGAGGCCCTAGCGGTATATTGGGCTTTGAAAAAATTCCGAAATATCGTCTATGGCTACGTTGTAACCATCAAGACTGATCATAAGCCACTCACGTACCTCTTCAAGGACAAGCTACTTGAAGGACGATTGAGTAGATGGGCTCTGTTGATTCAGGACTTTGCAGCAAAAATCGTATACAAACCGGGAAAACTGCAAGTTATTCCAGACGGATTGTCGAGACTCAAGCCCGACGCCCAAGTGAATAAAATAGGAATTCTTCCTGTGTTCGACTACGAGTGTCTGCAATACTCCCAACAACAGGACCAACACACCCAAAACCTTCGGGCGCGCCTGGAACAAAAGGAACCATCGAAGGTAAAAGAACAGTACAACCTCAAAGATGGGCTCGTACATTTCAGGAACGAAGATGGAAACGACCTCGTGGAGATACCAAAGGATCTCGTCGATATAGCCATTGGACTTTGTCACGACTCACCTTTGTATGGACACATGGGGCCGGATCGCACCATCAAGAGTCTTTTGGAGCGATACCACTTTCCCGAGATGAACAAAAAGGTACAAGAATACATCGCCGAATGTCCGTCGTGTTTAAAGCATAAGGGCAACGTACCATCCACAGCTCCGATGCATAAATATCCAGTATGCCAAAGGCCCTGGCAAAGAACTGGAATGGATATACTGGGACCATTTCCCAAAACATCAAAGGGAAATCAGTACATCATTGTGTTTACGGACCACTTCTCGCGTTACAGCGAAGTAGCCGCCATTCCAGACCAGACCTCGGAAACTGTGGCAAGAGCCCTAGTGGAACGCGTCATCCAGAATCATACTACTCCTTCCATCCTAATCTCGGATAAGGCCCTTAGTTTCACTTCCAAACTGTTCGAGTCACTCTGTAACATGTGTAAAATTAAAAATACACACATTGTGGCATACCATCCGCAGGCAAACGGCTTAGTGGAAAGGCACAATCGAAAGATCTTGGAAGCCCTGCGCCACGTTGTCGATGCATCCTCCCGACATGGGATGATTCCCTTCCCATGGTACAAACAGCCATCAACAATGGCTATAATGTGTCCATCGGGGACACCCCTCATTTCGTCCTCTATCACTACGACAAGCGTCTACCTTTTGATTTGCCCGACCAAACCGACCCGGCAGTTCTATCATCTTCCGAAATGGCAGAAGCAAATCAGCAACTAGCTGAACGATCTTTCAAGATTTTTGACATAATCCGCTATGCCCTCGACCAACGAAACCAACAGATGGAGCAAGAGCAACATAGGCGTCATCCGAACAACACCTTCAAACAGCTGCCAGGCGTTCGAGCCGCCTATCCTTCAAAAGGTCAAGATATTAACAAATCGGGCAGGGATCAAAAAACTGAAGTGGTCACCGCGGAACCGCTACCCATGATGAAGATTGGTACCTCGTAATACCACCAGTACTCGAAGCAATCTCTGAATATGAGGAGGCCCCAGAGCCAAGCGTCCCATCGGACCCAGACCTTGGAGAAACCCTTCGAGAGGATCACTCAGTGGAACTCCACCATCTCCTGTCCACCACTCCTCACCATTGATGATCGACGCACGGACCCTACATACCGCCCGAAATGCATCACCCACGTGAACTAGAACCTTCACATAAGAAACGAACCCGCTCAGAATCCGAGCTCAACGGTCGACCCCCATTGCCACCAAATCGAGGCCGACCCCTTCGCCCACAAACACAAGTATCCACACAACTACCCCCAGCTCCGTATAACCTAAGGGTAGAAATGAATAAAATTGTCCCCTTATAATTTTCCAAATTATTTACTCTTGTAGACCTAGCATTAAAATTTCTACCGGAGTTGTTATAGAAAAACTTGCAGAAGGTAAATTTTTGAAAGGGTACGCAGACCTTTATATAAATTTGCAACCCCCTGCTAGAATTAAAATCAATCTCCTTCAGATACAAACCCAATTAAAAACGTTTGAAAGTAAAGTCCAGAATTCTTTCCAAGGAAAAGATCAGATTAGTCGCGTTCTGTTAGAAAATACCCTCGAAAATATTCAAACTACAGCACGTGCCCTATCAGAAATATTAGCCTTACCATGGATACAAACTGAAACTAAAAATTCAGAAAACTTTAACCAAAGAAGTAAACGGGACTGATAGATATAGGAGGGAAACTGTTCAAAGTTTATTCGGATTAGCAACCGAAGAAGATATTAAAAGAATTGAACTTAAATTGAATCTCTTCGCGCGAAATCGACAATATAATGGACACATGTTAGAACAAACTATTAGGTCATTACACGAAAACAATCGCTTCCTCCACTCCCTTTCGGACAGATTCACATACCTCGAGTCCATGTTAGCTCAATACAAAGAACACAAAAGATATCTAGAATTAATAGAGATAATGAACCTATAAGTAACCCTAATCGATAAATACTTACAACGAATAACTACGATTCATTCCAAGGTTTTGCGTGCAACCCAGCTAGCCCATGGAAAAATCACTCTTTCCACCCTAATACCATGGGAAACACTTCAGTCCTTGATTCACACCGCCCAGTCACAATTAAAATTATCACCCATATTCCCACTCAACCACACTAATTACCCTCAATTTCTAGAATACACCTGAACTGTACATGGACCACGCCCCTACACATACCTCATAATTATACCATTTTTCGATGTCCTCACTTATGACGTATATAAATTTCACCCTTTCCCAACACCCTACCAAAAACACTAATGTCTATCGATTGTATTTACCCACCGTACCACCTTACCTTTTCCTCACCAAAGATCTATCAGCTTATTCTATGATGTCAGATAGCGACGTCCGGCATTGCCGATTCCCGCAACCAAATAAACTCGTCTGCCCTCCATTGAAACCAGTTATTCTTCCAACTACTAGGTCTTGCTTTATCGATTTAATTCGTGACCGGCATGCCCCCGTTGTTCATTTAAAAAATTTCATTCCCCTAAAACCATCCAACTACGAATTGGACCAGACATCTGGGTTTCTTTCGCGAACAGGACTGCCGCTACTCTCGAGTGTCCATCGAATTATTCCCTCATCACAATCCCTATGGTTATTCGGCTACCAATTGGTTGCTCCTTGCGTTCAAAAGCCCTCCAAATATACAACCCGTACAAGGTTACCCCTAATAACTCATACCCATTCCCGTCGCAAATTAAATTTAAACCCGTCATAGAGATCTTAAATCTCTCCATAAAACCTGTAACCATCCTACCCGAACTACATGCCCCTGAATGGAATGATCAATTGAGCCGGTTTAAAATTTCGGATGATAACCAAAATAACCTCTTACAAATACTACAACCGGTAACCATTTTCTCAACATCTGCCGTTAGTATCATTATTGTATGTGCTATTATCCTCGGTATATTTGTGGTGAAAAGATCATTCTGGGAACAAAGAAAACCAAGTGACACGGAACATGAAACTATTTATGCACGACCAAGAGTGCGTACCCAGACCACGTGAACTAGACTTAACCACCCGACTTATGTTGTATATATAAATCTGTATTATAAAACCCATAGTTATCATCTAGTTAGCATTAGTTAGGATGTTACATTATTATATTAATATCATTCTAGAGGGAAGAGCCCTGTAAAAATGAACCATAAATAATTCCCATATTCCTATATTATCTTATTCTTCATGTAACTCTTGTATTCATTTATATAGTTCTTGTATCCATTTTAAGAAAAAAGTATCCATTTTAAAAATTCATGTGTTATATGGTTCATGTATTTATATAATCCTATATATTCTTATATATTTAACTTTATATAATGCCTATACTCATATGTATGTACGTGTGTGTGTTCATTTTTACATAAGGACCAAAATCGCCCAACGCGAGTTTGGATAAAATTTTTGATTTGCTTTCTACTTTGCTAAATAATTGGTGACCTGTTGTTTATTAAAATCTCATAATCATTTTTTTAGATTTCGCTTAATAAGGAATCCTACTTAAGCTTTGCAATGTTCATATTTTGTATACATTCTCTTTCGTTATAAAAGATGAGATCATGTTTTGCCTAAGCATTAAAATTGTACATCTTAAACCTTAAAATTTTACTCATATGCATATTTTAGTGTAAAGATGCATAGTCCGATTTCCACTTTTAGTTAACTTGGCAGATCATGATCTGAAAAGTCGCGGTTTAAGATAAAAATATGGTTTCGTCTTCAAATATTTTGTTTACTCGTTCAAGCCTTACCACAGCTGAAAATTTACTTTATTTTCGAATATTGTGCAAAAATAATACAGCCTTTTTAGCATTTAATAATAATGATGTTAGCAATTTTGGGGTATATAAACCCCAGTAAAAATCTTCCATTGTCATTCAGAAGCTAATTCAGAGGCTGAGCACTACCTGTACATTTTAGCAGTAAATTACAGTAAAAGATAGTTTTTATCTTATCCTTCGAGCCTTGCTCTCTTCAGAAGAACTTAGTCATTAAACTTTCCGGATACGCTATAAGAAGAGTCAGGAACCTTCAGCATTTTTAGTAAGTCTATCAGAGTCCTCCGAGCCACTATAGAAGAACTCGGTGAGTAATATAGAAGAAAACTACTGCAAGTCACACATCCGTTGCTGCCACCTAACTAGAACCCCCGTCGACTTCGAACCATCCCGGGCCATAGACGGAGGGGTTAACATATATATATATATATATTACTCATATATATTGCGTTTATATTTCATATATATATATATATACCTTATATATGTCGTATATATTTTTATAGTTCTTTATATATCATCTAGGCATCATTTTGTTTTCCAATTTATATTTACTTGTACTTTTTTATTCGTTTGTGACCATAGTATGCATGATTCAGACAATAACTAAAATACCTTCGGTAATTTTTTTTCCCTTATAAATTTGGGTGCCTCTCACAATTTATTTTTCAATATTTTTCTTTTTTTTGTTTATTTCTTTATTTTGTTTCTTTGTGACATATATATCATTTTGGCATCATCTATTAAATTGATTGTAAACTTTCCTTTTGAGCTTGAATTTGTAGACTCCATTTACAATTTTTGTTTTTTTTATCGTTTGGTTTATTTCTTTGTGTATTTCGGTTGTGACGTAAATATCACTAAGGCATTATTTTGTAATTTTTTCCAATTTATATTTATTTTTATTTCTTTATTCTTTTGTGACTTGTTTACCATTCAGACAATAACTATAAAAAATTGGCTGGAAACAAGCCATTTGAATTTATGTTGAATTTTGGGCAAAGTGCTAAAATTGTCATTTTTCCGTACAAATGTGTTTGCTCCTCCCACAATTTCTTATTTCTATACTTACTATATATATATATATATATATATATATTATACTGTACTATATATATATGTTTATTTTTGTAACCTATATATTGTCTTGAACTCTCCCTTCACTCGAGTGTTCCTGAGGATGTCGTTAGACGAAAGCGCTTGAGCACCACTTTGTGTTTCTTTTCCCTTCGTGGTTTTATTCATAATATATATATATATATATATATTTTTTTTTTTTTAAAGAAAATGAGCTTTCGAGCTCCTTGCCAAATACATTGTCATTTAACGTGTCCTTTCCGAATGAACAATTCACTGATATTCTTTCGGGACACTTCAGCATTCTAATTGTATGATAAAACCCACTCTAATAGACAGAGTTTATTTCCACAACAGTTTCGATGCCCACTGGCATCCTCTTCGGGTGGATACAGAAAAACGAATGAACCAAAAACAAGAGGGAAAACAGTCCAGGGACCATTAAGAAATTCGCACGTAGGTTAGATCCCGTTCTCCCGACACTGGAACGGCATTTTTTATTAAAGGGACCCGCTTATAAGTATATTCGCACAAATTTAAAACTATCTTCTTGTTCTATACATACAGATTCTATTATTTTTATATAATTATTACATTTATTATTAAATTTATTACATTTAATATTGCATTATTATTTATTACAGAAATTATAAATTTATCATTACACTGATTATTACATTGTTGTTTATTATACAGAAATTATAAACCGAAAAACGAATGAAAAAGGCGAGAAGGAAACAATCCAGAGACCATTAAGAAATTCGCACCTAAGCTAGATCCCGTTTCCCCGACCCGAGAAGGGCATTTTTATTAAAGGGTCCCGCTTATAAGTACATTCGCACAAATTAAAACTACCTTCTTGTTCTATACATACAGATTCTATTATTTTGACATAATTACTGCATTTATTATTGCATTTACATTTTTTTAACATTTATAATTATTATTACCTTTACACTAATTATTACATTTATTTTATTACCTTTATTATTACATTTATTGCATTTATATTTATTTCCACATTTATTACTTCCATTATTGCATTTACATTTATGTTTATTATCCCATTTACATTTTACCGAAAAAAAAAACCCCGAAGGAACCAAAAGCGAGTAAGGAAACAATCCAGAGACCTTTAAGAAATTCACACTTAGGTGTAATTATGTCAAAATAATAGAATCTGTATGTATAGAACAAGAAGGTAGTTTTAATTTGTGCGAATGTACTTATAAGCGGGACCCTTTAATAAAAATGCCCTTCTGGGGTCGGGGGAACGGGATCTAGCCTAGGTGTGAATTTCTTAATGGTCTCTGGATTGTTTCCTTCTCACCTTTTTCATTCGTTTTTCGGTTTATAATTTCTGTATAATAAACAACAATGTAACAATCAATGTAATAATAAATTTATAATTTCTGTAATAAATAATAATGAAATATTAAATGTAATAAATTTAATAATAAATGTAATAATTATATAAAAAAAATAATAGAATCTGTATGTATAGAACAAGAAGATAGTTTTAAATTTGTGCGAATGTACTTATAAGCGGGTCCCTTTAATAAAAATGCCCTTCCAGTGTCGGGAGAACGGGATCTAACCTAGGTGCGAATTTCTTAATGGTCCCTGGACTGTTTTCCCTCTTGTTTTGGTTCATTCGTTTTTCTGTATCCACCCGAAGAGGATGCCAGTGGGCATCGAAAATGTTGTGAAAATAAACTCTGTCTATTAGAGTGGGTTTTTATTATCATATTTTGACCTTCACGTAGAAAAAAGTGGTTTTTTGCATTTATTCTAATTGTAAATGAAGCAAAGTCCTTCATGTACGTACTTTCTATACACTTTCTTAGGGAATTTAAGTGCCTACAATAATTTCCATCTACTTTTCGTAACGTTCCTTTAGTGGTATTTGGAAAATCACATAAAGGACAATTTTAAGAGTGGCAATCTGTCGCCCAAAAACTTCTTTACATTTTGATTATCGAACTGACTGTGGGAAACAGTTGCAGACCATTGCAAAGTGCCAACCGTTCGTGTTTTACGAAAACAAAAAATCAGCACCGTCAGTATATATGTATCGGTGTTACCAACGATTTAAATATGTATACAGTTTATTGAGGAAAGGTTTTTAGGTGATAGATTGCTTGGACGCTGCATAGGACACCGTGGACCCGTTGAATACCCCCTAAGATCTCCAAATCTGACACCTTTCGATATTCACCTGTGGAAGAAGTGAAGGACATTGTTTACGTCAGTAAACCATCTTCCTTGCAGAAATTTTGGTAATGCATTGTCGGCTCCTGCGCTACATTTTCATCTGATACATGCGTACATGTGTGTCTTTCTGTTGATTTTCGATGTCAGGCTTGCCTGGATGCAAATGGAAGACATTTTGAACACTAACTCTAGTTTATATTGTAAGTTATGTTTATTGCATTTTGTAAACAATAAACACCAATAATGCCCAAATCATAGTTGTATTGTTGTGTTATCTCCAACTAAAGTGCAAATACATTTTTGCGGCACAACCTGTCTCTCCTTCTCTCTCTTATATATATATATATATATATATATATAATATATATAATATATATATATATATATATATATATATATTGTGTGTGTGTGTGTATATATATTGGATCGTTGGCACTATAATAGTGTTAATTATATGTTAATTATTAGGTTAATGTTAATGATTATGATTGCTTGAGGCTGGGGTCATCAAGAACTTTTCAGATCAAATAATGTTATTAATTAGGAATTTAAGAGAGTGAGTTTTCTTCCTTTATTAAACGAAATAAATGATACAAGCGAGGCAAATAAAAGTTGCGGTTGTTTGAATGCAAGTTTAGTCGAAATGTATAAATGTGCACCTCAATAATGACTTCAGTATTATAATAATGTGCGAGGAAATGAAAGTCTTATAAAAAGTTAGGTGAATGACACCAGGCCAATGGGGCGTGTTACAAACGTTGTTACATGGTGACATCTAACGTGCCAGTGAAGTTTTCGAGAGAGAGGCGAGATGCGGTTGAGGCGTCGTGCCCGAGAGTCCCTTATAACGAGGTCGAGGTGTGACGTTCAGGGCAGAAAGAATGCTTGAGGGAGTCTGACGTGTGTCTGAGTGTGACGTCATCTTGGTCGTGGCTGTGTCGATGGAACAACGGACTTATTGTCAAGTGGAAATCGCGGAAGTATTTGAAGGCGTCTCTGTCGCTACATAATATATATATATATATATATATATATATATATTATGTAGCGACAGAGACGCCTTCAAATACTTTCGCGATTTCCGATGTACCGATTCCAAAACTTAGCCGATGTCGATACCGATTCTTTGTGTAGATTTTAAAAATTAATTCCCTTCATAAATTTTACTAATCTAATGAGAAAAATATTTTAACATTTCAAATTTGTTAAAATATTTTTCCTTAGCTCACCCACAATATGTATTTAAAGTACCGTATTTCCCGGCGTATAACACGCACTTTTTTCCCCAAAAATACTCCAAAAATCACCCTGCGTGTTATACGGCTATGGTACAACATTTTTGGTAGGGGAGGGATGGTCGTATTTTATATTTTGGTTGCTGTATATCGTCTCGCAGGGTGATTTTTGGAGTATTTTGGGGGAAAAAAAGGTGCGCGTTATACGCGGGAAATACGGTAATTGTTTTTCCTTTATGTTGAAGGCATTTTCTTTCTTCAACAATGTCAACAACAAAATTTTTCATTAAAATTTCAAGTCCCTGGTGACCAATTTGAATAAAACAATGGATATGTAATTTGGGTTTATAAAATTATTAAAATATATAAAAGAAAATAACGTCAACATAATTTGATGATTTAATATATAAATTATAAAGTAGAACTTAATATAGAAATATTATTAATATAGAATAGGCGATTACAATGGTTTATAATATTTAGAGATTAGCTAGTTAGAGAAAATGTAAATTTATGGGCAACTTAACTTATTAAGATTTGTTTTTTTCGTGAATGTAAAATATTTTTATATAATTACATTTTGAAATGAGTATAAATTATCATAAATAGTGTTTCTTGTATGCTCACTTTTCAATAAATCTAGTTTGTTTTGTAATAACAATTTTAAAATTTCAAAGAATCGTTAAGAGAATCGGCTAAATTTGTCCGCTGCCGATGCCAAAAAATGGCCGATTCTGCCGATGCCGATGCCATTACAATTAATCGGTACACCACTAATAATATATATAGAAGATCGAGCCCGAACCGTTGTTCAAACCCACATAAAATACAGGGTGAATAAAAAGTTCCGCACGATTTTGTGTGAATTGTGGAAACCCAAAATGAGGCGGAACTTTTTATTCACCCTGTATATATAATTTCATTTAAAAGTTCGCTCCTCAGGAATCGTTGTTTAAGAATAAACAGTAAAACCCAAATATTTATCATTCTTGTTTAATATTTAAATGTTTCGGCAATAATTTTTCATCTTCAGTATTCTAAAATTATGAAATATCAAAACTGTAAAAGGTAGCACGAAATAGTAAAATAAAAATATTATTGTGGAATTAATGCTAAATTAATGCTAAACACTTGCTTTATAAATTCCTGAGTATGTGTCATAATAATAACCATTGACAGAGAGACCTAATACAAAAACTTAAAAAGCTATAAAATCTTTTTAAAAATATTAAATAAAAATTATAATATTGCAAAATCGATGTTATCCTGTGATGATCAGGTTAGCTGGTTGTTGTTGTTGTTGGTTTTACTATTTGGAAAGGGGAGGGGTCAATGGGGTGATATGTAGGGAGGCAGTGATCTCTTACAGGGGATTTCGAAGGTTTATTTAGAGAGCGTGAATTACGGCTAGGAATTTCTCGATGTTCATCTATTCTGAGTTTGGATTAGGGGCAAGTGATCCTAATGTAGTTCGCCTGACAGCGAACGCACTCAAAATAGACAAAGACGAGATGAGCTTATGAGGGAGTTTTTCTTTATGTGAAAATAAGAGTTAATACTATGGGTATATGTAAATATAAGACGAAATTCGAGGATACAAAGAAATAAGGAGAGAAAGTGGGTACGTCAGCTTGTAGTTTTAAACTTTAGTAATTGTAAAAAGGTAATTTTAAAGTAATGAATGGCTTCAGAAACATTTGGGATATTGTGAGTGGGTTGATAGATCTTATTAAAAAAAATTTTAACGAGAGCCTGAAAAAGCTGTCCAGGACATAGCCGGATCCAGAGGGGAGGCCAGACGGCTTAAATGAAGCAACGGGGTTTAATTTGGAGGCCCCCATACATCCTGATTAAACAAAATTAGGTAAAACGTTTGAATGCTTATGTCCACGTTGCTTCAATTAAGCCCCCCACCCCAAATGCTCTGGAGCCGCCTATGGTCCAATGAATAAATTTGTACTTATAACATCAGTTTTTATCATTAATTCTATTTTAATTGTTAAATTAATTCTAAAAAATGTATTTATTTTAATATTTTTACAGTTTTTAACATTTTTAATATTTTATAATTTTAAAACACTGAAGGTGGAAAATCACTTCAGAAACGTTTCCATATTAAACAAAAATGATAAATATTCGTGTTCTTATACCTTACCTTACAACCTTACAAAGGTTCCGCGCGATGATTTCTCATTTCGCGAAGGTCAAGCTTGTCGCCCCTCCTCTCGAGTTGGCCTGGTGAAGTAGTGAGTTGGATTCTTGCGCTCTCCACCTCACATAGCCAGTAACGCCCGGCTCATCGGGGATTGTTCTGAGCCAGGCGTCTAGTCTTCTTTTGAAGATTTCCACTGCAACTCCCTTCGTGTTTCTTAGGTCTTTGGGCAACTGATTAAACAGTTTTGGTCCTCTCACTACAAAACTAGTTTCTTTCAGGGTTAAGGATGTTCCCTGTCTCCCTGTCTACCGCTTCTACTTTTCCCCGTTGTTTGGGGAGTTATGGGATTCAGAGTAAGATTAGGGACTAGTTTCTCCATTATTTTCCAAGTGTAAATAATGGTGTCTCTCTCTCTTCTCCTTTCCAGTGAATATAGGTATAGTTCTCCTAACCTTTCCCAGTAATTTAGTTCTTTGCACCCATTGATCTTGGCTGTGAAGCTTCTTTGGATCCCCTCCAGCTGTCTAATGTCTTCTTTTTTATATGGAGATGTTAGGACCGAGCAGTATTCCAATTTGGGTATTATCAGGGTTTTCAGTAGAGGAATCATTACATTCCTATCCCTTCGTTTAAAGGTTCTCAATATCTGACCCGCTATTCTCTTTGCTCTGTTTACTGCTATCTTATTTTGTGTTTCAAATTTCGCATCATCTGTCATTACAACCCCTAAATCTTTTGCTCTGGAATTTCTCTGAATTTCCTGTCCATTTGGGGTATATATTCCATGGACTTTAGGTCTTCTCTTTTTCCGTACCGTAATAGCTGAAATTTCTCGGTGTTAAACTTCATATTGTTGTCTTCAGTCCACTTGTAGATTTTGTTTATGTCGGTTTGTAGAGATCCTATGTCTTCTGGGTTTCTTATTTTTCTACTGGTCTTTGTGTCATCCGCAAAGGATGTTACTGTGCTGTCTCTGGTAACGTCCTCATCTATGTCAGTTAGCATGATTATGAAGAGTAGTGGAGCTAATACTGTTCCTTGTGGTAGAGCTGAGGACCTCTGATTCTGATGAAG
Source organism: Bathynomus jamesi (assembly GCA_023014485.1). Lineage (NCBI taxonomy): Eukaryota > Metazoa > Arthropoda > Malacostraca > Isopoda > Cirolanidae > Bathynomus > Bathynomus jamesi. Next base: position 49,159 of record JAJOZX010006339.1, on the reverse strand, counting down.
ATACTCCGTACTGTAACGACTTGCCTCCGCTCACTAAGGAAATTATATATCCATTTCCCTACTTTTCCTGTTATTCCCATATATTTCAGTTTATGTATTATGATTCCGTGGTCACACTTGTCGAACGCTTTAGCAAAGTCTGTGTATAGTACATCATAGTTTTCATTACTTTCAAGTGAATCAATAATGTTGTTGTAGTGTTCCATTAGTTGTGATAGGCATGATCTGCCTGATCGAAACCCGTGTTGGTTATCATTGAATTTTTTCTGAGTTTCCAAAAAGTCATAGATTTTCTGGCTAACTATTCTTTCAAATATTTTAGTGAGATAAGATGTAAGCGACACTGGCCTATAGTTTTTGGCCTCGGATCGATCTCCTTTATATATTGGACTATGTTCGCGCTCTTCAGGATGCCCGGTATTTCTCCCGTGTCTAATGATCGTCTCCATATCCAGTATAGGGGCTCAGCGATTGCATTCTTGCAGTTTTTGATCAGTGTGGCATTCCATTTATCTGGTCCTGCCGCTGAGTGTGTTTTTAGTTTCCCTATGGCTTGTGTAATATCATCCGTCGTAAAGTCGAAATCCGTTATACTTTCCCCTTGTGGTTCTTCTTCAAAGAACGCGTTTCTATCGCATATCAATTTGTCAGTTTTTGGGATACTGAAAGATGATTCATACTGAGCTTTTAATATTTCAGATACTTCTATTAGATCATCAGATAAATCACTGTTCTCATTTTTTAAAGGTCCGATAGTCGCTTGGTTATTCGACTTTCTTTTTGCGAAATTATAGAAGTACTTTGAGTTAACCTTTATCGCTTCTATAGCGTCATCTTCTTCTTTTTCTGTATGCTTCTCGATTTGTTCCTGTATGACGACAGCGATACTTTGTAGTTTATCATTTAATATTTTTCTGATGTTATCTTTACAATTACTTAATTTTGCAGTCGCTCTTTTTCTCTTTCGGAACAATGCCCTCTTTTGTCTTTCGAACCTGCTTCTCTTTCCTCTTTGTTGTATCTTTGGGACATGTTTTTCTACAATTTCTAACGTCTTCTCCTCTAACGTCATTAGCATCTCTTCCGTTGTCTTGGCCTCGAAAATGGTTTTCCAATCTATTACTTCCATGCTGGATGTCACATCTTCCCAGTTTATAGCTTTGGAGTGAAAATTAAAAATTTCGAATTTGCTTCTTTCTGTTGTGCGTGTTCTTTCCTTTCCTGTTGCCTTTATATTAGTTGTTATTTCAATGATATTGTGATCTGATATCATAGTTGGGGATACTTCTACATTATCAATTAGATTACTGTTGTTTGTGAATACCAAATCTAGGCAGTTGTTTTTTCTTGTGTTTTCTGTTATTTCTTGCGTTAACATAAATTCATCAGCTAAAACTAGTAGCATTTTTACCTGCTCCTGGTCTTTGTGCCCCCCTTGTCCTGGTGTATACATATATTTTTTCCTATCCTTTTATATTTCATGAATGGGAAATTAAAATCACCACAGAGAAAAATATTTGGGGTTGGAGAGTGTAGATCTTTTACTAAGTTTCTTACCTCTGTAATGGAATCTGAAAATTTTGAGGTTGGTGTGTTTGGGGGCTGTACATTACAATTAGTACCATATTTAATTTTCAATTTTTGCTGCTACACATTCTACGTAGTTGTTTGAGGTACTTATAACCATTTCTGCTATGTGCCTTTCGCGTGTGTAAATAGCACATCCTCCTATAGTTGTCAATTTGTATTTCTTTTTTGTCAATACAGGACTCAAAATTTTCACAGTTCGCCTGGCAGTCCTTAGATGAGTTTCCGTGAGGCATGCAAAGTCTGCTCCGGCTTCTTACATAAGTCCTTTCAGGTATGCAACTTTGTTCATGGCTGGTTTGATTTGAGGCCCTGTATGTTGGCTAGGATATATATATATATTATATATATTATATATATATATATATATATATAATATGTAAAGAACGACGCTTGTGTAGAAGAACGTTCCGCACAAGATGAGGAGGGAGAACGAACAAATGAAAAATGAGGTAACCACCCGGGAATCGAACCCGGATCTTCCGATTGCCGGTCAGATATGCTTTCCACTACACCATGGGCCTCGATTAATCAGAAGTCGTAATTCTCCTACATACGAGCAGAAACCATGCCCTGAGGGGGCACCTTCGCATACCGTACATATATATACATTTTAACTGCAAACAACACACAGTATAATTAATGTAAAGAACGACGCTTGTGTTGAAGAATGTTCCCGGTGGTTACCTCATTTTTCATTTGTTCGTTCTCCCTCCTCATCTTGTGCGGAACGTTCTTCTACACAAGCGTCGTCTTTACATTAATTATACTGTGTGTTGTTTGCAGTTAAAATGTGTATATATATAAATATATATATAAATGGGATTGTTATCTCTCTTTAGACTTTTAATATTACGTCCAGCTCTGATTTTTACCGCATTTTATACCGCAATTATAACTTCTGTGTAAAAGTTTGCGTTTAAAGTATGAATTTTAAATAGATATTATTTACGAAGAGAGCTCACTGATGGGAAAAATTTGAGAGATGGATTAAAAACCACTTAAAGTTTGCTTCACTGACGCTCCGAAGTTAATTAGAAAGAATCCAATATACGAGTTCACTTTACCCTATATAGGATAATTTATATATGTATCATATTGTTTATGTCCAGAATTGAAAATGAGGAAGCAACAACAAGAAGTAATTGGGTATGAAACTGTTTATATAAAAACAAAATAAATTTAATCAATTTTTTAAAGTTTATAAGTGTTGCAATAACACATTTTTAATTGGGGTTGGGGGGGTCGGGGTTATGTATCGTAAACGTGAAATGTAAGGCGCAATTAGGTCTCCAATAAATAACTCTCCTTGTCCGGGAGATCAAATAATGGCCTCTCACCTTGACGGATCGCATTAGAAATTTATTTCCTAATTTTCTAATAATAAGCTTTTAGGCACTCGGACTAAAAACCAACGAAAGCAAAATCTAATCTGTCTTTAGTTCATTAATTAACAAATAGTTTACCTTCAGTACGAGAATATAAACCCACTAATTAATTACTTTACTCACCTACAACCTCTAAAGTCTAATTAAAATCGGTTTTCAATGTAGTTCAAAGCCGTATAATAACGTAACTAATTTTCATTAAATCTGCTCATAATAACCCACCCTCTATCAACAATCTGGCATCTCTTAAAAAGGTTAAATTAGGAAGCGCGAGATTTCCTCAAACATTCGTACCGATTCAAGGACCAATAAAGTGAAAGGCACCGAAATTACCCTCATATATTAGAACGTCCAAGGGCAAACGCTGACTCCGGGCGCGAAACCAATGAAAGGAACGATACGAGAGAGAGAGAGAGAGAGAGAGAGAGATGGAATAAACTTGGCAAAACCATGTTCCAAATGGTTGACAAATCGGATTCTAACGAAAGATTAATAGTAGTGGAGTCTAGGATGGCGTTCCAAGTCGTACGTATAGAGTATTTGCAGCTTTACTTCTATAAAACTTAATCACGTTGTTTAGGAGCTATCTTGCCTCCATCAAGAGGAAGAATATATCCTAACTTTATATATATATATATATATATATATATATATGAAAGTTATTTCACGAAAGTAACACGTGAAAAATATTTATGATGAATAAAACCACGAAGGAAAGGAAACACAGAATGGTGCTCAAGCGCTTTCGTCTAATGACATCCTCAGGATGTCATTAGACGAAAGCGCTTGAGCACCATTCTGTGTTTCCTTTCCTTCGTGGTTTTATTCATCATATATATATATATATATATATATATATATGCAGTAAAATCACAGAATAACACCTGATCTTATTAATAAGCAAACAACCACAGGGAATAGGAAAAAGAAACACGAAATCTGAGCGCTTTCGTGATATATATATATATATACAGGGTGTCCATAAATTATTCACCCCATTATAAACCTTAATAAATTCGTTATTATAGGAGCTATCTTAAAACGGTTTGCGGCAATTAATAACACAACTCAAGAAATTTTTGTTTTAATTCAGTAAACCTCCACGTGAGCCCCATTGGTAGCACGCAGAACATCAAGGCGATAGATGATTTCGTTCGAAACATTAAGAAGCATGTCTTGCGTGATGGAAGATCATGTCTCTTCAATCCGGTGTCTTAATTCTGTGATGTTATTAACCTTCTTTGCATACACTCTGTCCTTTGTGTAGCCCCATAAAAAGAAATCCAGAAGCGTGATATCTGGGGAACAAGGAGGCCATGGTAGGACCACCTCGCCCGATCCAACGAGAAGGGAACTTTTCATTGAGGAACCTCCGCACTTCTAATCCCCAGTGTGGCGGAGCCCCATCTTGCTGAAAGAACACACGAGGCCGCATATCCTCAAGCTGAGGTGCAGCATACCATTCAAGCATATCTAGGTAATTTGTAGCCTTCACAGTGTTCTCATGGAAGAAAAATGGTCCAATCACACGGTTATGGGAGAGAGCGCACCAAACATTTATCTTGGGAGTGTTGCATTCGTGTTCAATAAATTCATGCGGATTTTCTGATCCCCATATACGGCAATTTTGTCTGTTGACTTTACCAGACAGATGGAATGTCGCTTCATCACTGAAAACGACATTGTTCAAAAAATGCTCATCTTCATCAATACAGTCAAGAATGTCAACAGGAAACTGTACCCGTTTGGGTTTGTCATTTGGTAGAAGTTCCTGCAAGGTTTGCAATTTGTAGGCATAAAGTTCTCGGCTTGCTCGGCGGATGGATTTTGTAGGACTTCGGATAAACGCCTCCTGAATTCCTGCTATCTTATCTTCAGACACACTAGGCCTTCCAGCACCTTTCTGATGTAGCTCACTGCCAGTTTTTGAAATTGTTTCAGCCATCGCTTGAGTGATTGCTTTGTTGGTGGAGTTTTCTGATATTCCTCCCGAAAACGTCTCTGTACAGTAATTGGAGATTTGGTTTCCCACATCCTCAGCACACACATTGCTTTCTCCTTCACTGTCGCCATTGTGCCCCTAGTGGATGTTCTGCGAAATAAAAAAATTTCTTGAGTTGTGTTATTAATTGCCGCAAACCGTTTTAAGATAGCTCCTATAATAACGAATTTATTAAGGCTTATAATGGGGTGAATAATTTATGGACACCGTATATATATATATATATATATATATATATATATATATATATATATATATATATATACACAGTATAAATAACCTTTGGTAACCTTTGGTTACCTTCCGCCCGAATTGTTTATTCTGACGAAAGTCAAGCTTTTCACTCCACCTTAGACCTACAGTTTAACGTGAAATCCGAACCACGCCATATATATATATAGTCGCTATTTTGCAGTGGCCATGCAGTTTATTTACAAAGAAAGCTTAGGCAGAGTTTTCGATTGAAATGTTAATACTGTAATTACTAATTACGCTCGTATAGATAATTGGGTAATAGGGTAAATAGGGTAATTCATAATAGAGTAATAGATAATAGGGTACGGAGTGTTTTTCTTCAATAACGATAAAATTGGAAAATAAATATTGGTTAATGGTTAAAATAAATGCTACATTAATATATAATTGCTATTATATATAATCAATACAGAGACAGACGAGTCAAAAGAGATAATTGGACTCAATGAAATGGAAGATTTATCGGAAGCAGACAAAAGTTTCTGTTATAGTGCTTCTCACGAGAGAAATTGTCCCGTGAGACGAAGAGTCGAAAACTGGCTGATACGAAGGAGCTTTTTGTAGACTTCTCAATGACCACTTTTTTTCTATTCTTGTGGTTTTATTTTCTAGTGAGTTTTATTTACATCTTTGTGATAATGTGGCGGTGCGATATCTTACTGAAAGTTAAATTCATTGTCCCCAGACATGAGGTTTATTTTCAGCAACATTTGCACCGCCACGTTATCAAAGATATACTCGAGATTTTCTTGATACAGAGTTTTGCTGGGTTGTGGCTAGTTCTTCGTGAAACCTCTGTGAATATCCTCTAAGGTCACTTGATCTTACACCTCCGGACTTCTATCTGTGAGGTACCTGAAGGACAAGATGTATGGTACTAACCCTCAAACTGTGCAACACTTACAGGAAGTGATTGTTCGAGAAGTACGCAAAATTTCAACTAATATGAACACTACTGTGTACCGAGCCATTTTGGGACGTTACGCAGCGTATTTGCTTGCAAATGGTAAACATTCTGAACATTTAACATAAAATTACCACTAAATGTTGTCGCTACATGCTTACTTATGTGCTAAATAAAGTTTTTATTCATTAAGTGTTTACATATTTTGAATCGCCCTGTATATACTGCCCCATTGTTACATCTATGCACACGTTTACATTTATGTAAAGACCTAACTACTCTATAATATAGCAGTTTGGGGAAATGCAAACCATTATATTATTTATCCATTAAACGTATTGCATAAAAAACTGTCATAATCATATCAAGTGCCAAACCAACCAAGAACACACAAGCTCTATATTCAAATCCCTAAAACTTTTTAAGCTTAATGGCGTGCACAAATTGGATATCTGCTTACATTTTTATAAACTATTCTATAAGGAAGCTCCTGTGTTAATCATGGAAATCATATCAAACGATCAAGTAAACCATTCACTGACTCTAAGACACGATTACTTCCAAAAACCCTACCTTCACACTCGAAACTCGAAACGTCAGTGAGATCCTTCTCTTACGAAGTAATTGTTATATGAAATAATATAGAAACGAAATTAAAAGCGAATATTTCTTATACTTTAAGAAACTGTCCGCTCTGTTTACTTTTAAAACTGTCTGCTGTGTGTACTTTAAAACAGAGAGTAAAAATAGGGCTAAATATACTCTGAGTATAAAGTGTTTAGTTAGTACACTCGATAGACCGAAGATGCTTTGAGAGTAAACTGAAATGTTTAATCCGTAGAAGTCTAATACATTTTGTATTTTTTTTACACTTAGTTTCATAAAACACCCCTTGTCAAGCAGATAACAGTTTCGTCTACTCTCTGTCTACTTTCGACCTATTATATGTATATATATATATATACATATACAGAGCACTCTTGAAGTATCTTATACTTTTTTCAAAAGGTGTTTAGTCCTTTTTTTACTCTCAGTTCTAAAGTAAACACAACGGACAGCTTTTAGAATATACTAGCTTATATCTCTCTCTCCACCCTTCTACCCATATTCTATTCTTTCAATTTTCCTAAAACCTTTGAAGAAAATCATTTCCACGCGTAAGTTACTGCTTTTATGAAATTAAACATCTATACCTTATTTAAGCTCATGCGAATTGGCAATAACCGATGTATAGTACGATATTATTATATCAGTAATGAATCTAAATTACTGTATGCAAGCAAATGTTATGACCCATATAAATTGTGTAAAATGTAGATAATTACTGCCATGAAAACTAACTTCCATTGCTGCAAATTTGGCAGTTTTTAGGATGTACTACTTAAAACTGTATATCCCTACTGAATAAAAACAATGTAATGTCTTTTATTAATATTACTACAACCTTTCCGACCGTCAAAAAATGGCGGGTTGGAGTTTTGTAAATCCCTACCCCACAAGGGACTCCACCCTTCATATATATGTATGTACGCACGGGATTATGCACCCATACTACTGGTAACCGTTACCAAAAGACAGACGCTGGCTTTTATTATTATTATTATTATTATTATCTTTTGCTCCTCATATGAGACGTAATATTAGACCTTTGGAAACGCTAATGAAGATAATAAGGAGAAACTAAAATTATTAAAGTTTAAAATACCTTTCGTGCATAAGTGCATATAAGAGGTATAGAGGCACTTTAGAAACCACGTTTCTATACTCTTCATAATAATATTATAAATATTGGGGAATAAGTATTCATCCTCATCATTAAAATACTTTTATATACGTGTATATTCTATTCACTCATAATTCTAAATAGAAAATAACTGAATAATAATTATGAAGGTATAAAAATAATGTTCTCATATTATTCTGTTATTTTACATAAAGAATCTTATAATTCATAATCTGCCGATGGCAGAAATCTGTGAATCGTTTCTCGGATGAATCTTTCCAGAAGATAATTTCTCTACCAGTGTATTTCATACAGATGATAAATACTTTCACCGTTTCTAAGTTGTGATGGTGTAGTATGGGTGCATATACATGGTGTAGGTGGAATGAATCTTTCCTTTTTCTCCATCTAGGAACACAGCCTCTAAAGGAAGTACTGACTGACAGCTGCCTCTCATTCTGCAGATTTTACATCCTTTGCAATGGAATACATAAAGTAAGTTATTATCTTCGTCTACCATCACTCACCAACAAGAGATTTCTCGTTTCGCGCAGGGCTAAATTTTGGAGCATTCTACTATAAAGTGAAGACAGTAATAGTGAGTGAAATTCCTCTTTTTACGACCATTGCGTGTTCTTGAACACGTCATTTTCGATTGTGCGTCGTTGGCAATGTCTTCGCCATAGCAGTTTCTGCATGACGAGCTCAAATATGTTTTAGAAATGTTCCCTTAAAAAACAAATATTGCGACCAGAAATATTCCAAGCGTACTCATCTTTCACACAATAAAACCCAGAAATCCAGCAGTCTCGTACAGCTCCGTAACCAATCATCATTCAAGTTATGTAAACGTAATTTATACAGTAAGTTTTGCATTTGCCCGTTTTCTTAGCAAAGAAGCCACGACACATAATTTCAGTTTATGTCATCATAAGCATCCTGCGGGATCAGTGGCGTATAGAAGGAAGGATTCTATTTGTCGTGGGATTTATAGGACGTAAGCTATGAATATAAAATTTTTCTCTTTATCCACCTTCATATGCATGTGTTTATAAATTTTTTAATCTCTCTCTCTCTCTCTCTCTCTCTCTCTCTCTCTCTCTCTCTCTCTCTCTCTCTCTCTCTCTCTCTCTCTCTCTCTCTCTCTCTCTCTCTCTCTCTCTCTCTCTCTCTCTCTCTCTTGTCGTACTTTTTCTTTCTTCCTGTTTTCTGTTTCATCTTCTATTCTTCTGAATGAACACCGGCACTCACTTTTGACACACATTTTTAAAATTTTGGAATTAATTAATCTAATTGGAAATGTTCTTAACTTTTTTTAACAAAATTAAAGTATCACAAAATTGAATAATATAAGTTTTGAGGTTAAAAATCTGATGTCATTTCATTGATATCATTTTTGTCATTACATAACAGAATGCTCACGTGATTAAATTTGCTTCAACCTTAACGTCTTATTTTTGTTCAGGAACATCCTATCTCATTTGGAGAGATTTGATGAAGGAGAGAGTTGCTTTCTACACTTATCCCGTACTCATACGCGTGGCTGGAGTTTGTGTGTCGGGGGTTCACGAGTTCTTTGGGCCGTACGTTAAAGAATTTTGGAACTCGTATTCTGAGCGTATTTTCCATCTTCGTTTTCATGGTCCCCTGTCCTACAACGGGACAGTAGAGAATCTACCTGTTCTCTCGTTCCAGTGTGTTTTTATTTCGTTTCTGAAATTGGAAACATATCTCTTGAATATCCTGTCTATATATATATATATATATATATATATATATATATATATATATATATATATATAATGTATTGCTCACGTCGTCTTCTTTCCAGGGAGTAGAGTTTCAGAGATCGTGTAATCTTCATCTTTCTCTTCCTCTGTCTGATAGACTTGAAAGATCTTTGTATATGGCTTCTGTTTTGCAATATATATATATATATATATATATATATATATATATATATGTATGTGTGTGTGTGTGTGTGTGTGTGAGTGTGTGTGTGTGTGAGCGCGCGCGTTGCAGTTCCAATTTCATTATAGAAAAACAGGTTAGGAGGCTTCATGGCAAAACAAAATTACCGCTAATTTATAATATGTTTTAACGCTCAGAACTCGAGTTTATAAGAAGGATATTATTATTATTATAAAAAAAAAAGTCGTGAATCGATCGATCGTAAAGTACTAAAATTCAGCGAGAAAATGAATTTTGAAGCGAAATGACTTTCCTTCTCACCATTTTCCTTTTGGAGTTAGAACCTTAATTGAATATTGAATATCGATGGAAAATGAAGCCGTTTCATCATTGAACTTCAAAGTCTAGCAATAAAATTTAACCTAAACAACAGTTAAGGATGTCATTGAACTCGGATTAGTCGCTTTACGTTACGTAGTAGCGGAGAAAATGTTACTTAACGATAAATGATATTTAACTGAGAAACACTCGACAAAGGAGTTCGTCTGCTACACACACACACACACACACACATGTTTGGTTTTCCTACAGAAACGTGACATTGTTATACTTTCTCACATATTCAATTCTATATCATGATATTCACCCAATTTTAAAAATCTAATTTAACCTTACCTAACCTAGCCTAACCTTAATTATCCCCCTCTTTGATGATGAAAGATGGCATTTCTAAAGATAATCACCGCAACAGCGCAAATGTCGAGATACATACTGTGTATGTATCCTTAAGATCGTCTCGATTCCGTAGGTAAGAAAGAGAGAGAGAGAGACACACACACACAGAGATATATACGTATATACTGGCAACAGAATCATTCATATATATATATATATATATATATATATAATATATATATATATATTTTTTTAGTTCGGGAAGAACCGATTCGCCTCTATTTAAAGGGCATATCTCAGCGGAAAAACAAAGAAAAAGTGAGAGGAAAGACAGAGGAAAAAGAAAGGGTGGAGGGGACAGTCGAAGTGGAAAAAGACCAAGGATGACAAGGACTGCAGGGTCGAGCCCCATCATCCTTGGGTGCTAGGGCCGGGAGGGCGCACGTGAAACCTCCAGGAACAAGCACGTACAAACGAGCACAAAGAGCACTCAAGAGCACGAGCTTAGAACCCCCTTGCGGGGATATATATATATATATATACACACACACAATATATATATATATATATATATATATATAGAGAGAGAGAGAGAAGAGAGAGAGAGAGAGAGAGAGAGAGAGAGAGAGAGAGAGAGAGTATTATTCAGCCGCAGTAATAACCTTTCTGATTTAAATACATAAAGAAAATGTAATAAGTTCACGATAGTAGTATGCGTGCAACAAATGAGATATATATTATCCAGAACGCACACAATATGTCTATTTTGAAACTATATTCAGTTATACACTTATAAACTAATTTTCAAGATACGACATAGTTCAAGATACAAAATTTTTTAAATACACCAAAATTTTAAGATACAAAATTTTAAATATACGTTTTTAACAATACGATACGTCATACATACACCTTCATGAAGCGTTTTGATACATGCGTTACATCATCATCAAATACAATTTAAAATGTTTCTAAACTGGAGAAATAGATAAAGTCACGGATCCTCTCCTGCAAGGCTGTATTTAATTCAGTCAATTTATTTTACTCCATTTAGTTAAGTTCAGTTAACGAATGTATTGTAGGATTCGTATCATAAAAGATAATTGTTTGAACTACTTCTCCCAAAGCGATAAAACACGCTAGTTTTCGTTAGTTTTCGTTAGTTTTTGTGTAGTTTAAAACAAAGGAACTATTTTCTCAACCGGAAATAAAAGTTGGAGAAAAAAAAAGAAAAAAAAATATATATATATATATATATTAATTTTTTGTCTTTTTTGGGTTTCAGTTCTTATTTCTTTTTCTTCATTTTTATGTCAACGAAGAAAAATAAATTCATCACTGGATGCCCAAACTTATGATAATAAATCAATTTTAATTGATATATATATATATATATATATATATATATATATATAATATTATCTTTACTTTCACATTTTATGTTATTTTTATTTCCATTTTTTTTTTTTTTTTTGTTCATGGCATTTTTGTCCTTTTATCGTGGATGGTTATTATCGTCCTTTTTCTTGTGAAGTCTATCGCCCCTCTCCGCACGTTCCTTTATCCCGTTTTCTATACTATTGATTTTCCATGGGAGACTTACGCGTTTGTTGTGTTCACTCTTTCTTGAGATATTAAACTTTTATCTAACCATTATTGGTGAACAGTGAGCTCAAAGGGAGGAGAATTAGGCCAGTATTGATTTTGTACTTCTTTGTTTTAGGTATTAATTGGAGCTTCAACGTATGAAACCTATTCCTTGGAGAGTTTGTTGAGAATTAAGTGTTATCATTAGAAGAGATTAATTGATCTCACGACGACCCAATTTGTTGTTTGTTGTTTTAATTTACACGATATGTCTCTAAATTTTGAGATATTTGAAAACAAACAAGGAAGCTCAATGATTTTATGCCCAAATTAATATTACGATTTTTATAGCACACCCACTTTGCATGTTTTTTTTTTAAATTACTCTTGTTCAAATGGTTTCATGCCTTGGTTTGTGCATGTTGCGTTTACATAGCGACTTATTTTTAAATAAAAGACCATCTGAGAGAAGAAACACTTGTAAAATAATCAAAGATACAAAGTCTTGCTAACACGGAGAAGAGTCTACAGACGGTTGACAAAAGTAAATAGACAGTACGATAATTGTCCTCAAAAACAAATGGTAGAGCTCATCAGTGGCGTACCAGAACGTGTGTATCAGCTTTACATAATGCCAAGGCAAACCCAACACGATTCTAAATATATTATTAATTCAATAAGTCTATTATTATTTATTAACTTTTATTATCAAGTCAAAACGATGGAAAAAACTGAAAATGTCTATTTACTTTTGTCAATCCTTTGTACAGTTAAAATTAACAAATATTTGAGCACTATACCAAACAATTAACCCAACTATACTATAGAGTTAATCCAACTGTATTAAAATTGCACTAAACATATCTAATGTTCTTATAAAAAAATTAAATAATTGGAACAACACAGGAAGGTTGTACAGGGTGAGCGAAAAGTCCCTGTGCACCTGTCCACTTCCAACACAGTGCAGGTACAGGTTCACTACACTTTTTGCAGGTGCACAGGGACTTTTCGCTCACCCTATATTAACCATAATACGGGAACTGTCTATAAATGGACCAACCATATGGTATAGGGGGCAAATACTTACCCATATATCTTGTTGTTTTAACCAAGGAGTTTTTTCTGTGAAGAAACATTTGTTCATCAAATGATGAAATTTATGATATTTACGGAAAGATATTAAATTAAAAGATATTAAAATAAATACTGAGATGACTAAATATTTTACATGAAATGATATCACAGTTTTCATCAAGGTGATGAAAATATATTCACCATTGCACCATCACTGAAATAGTTAATCATTCCTGGATGATTTAATTGGTGCCATTAAAATGCTATGAAAATAATTACACCTGCGCTAATATATATATATATATATATATATCTATATATATATATATATATATATATATATATATATATATATATATATATATATATATACACACACACACACATATATATATATATATATATATATATATATATATATATATATATATATATATATATATATATATATATATATTGCAGTCATTGTTTAAAATCAGGCAATTTGTAAATTGACTAAAATTTTAGGCAATGTGTCAAATTGGTGATACACACAAAAATCTAACCTAATCTAACCTTTCTCATAATGTTGCATATGCATGCCTAAGGGTATTTCCCAATATGTTAGGTTAATTTAGATTAGGCTAGGTTTTGTGTGTATCACCAATTTGACACATTACCTAAAATTTCAGTCAATTTACAAAATGCTTAATTTTGGACATTAACTGTAATATATATATATATATATATATATATATATATATATATATATATATGAAAATTATTTCACGAAAGTAACACGTAAATAATATTTGTGATGAAAATAACCACGAAGGAAAAAGGAAACACAGACTGGTGCGCAAGCGCTTTCGTCTAATGACATCCTCAGGAACACTGAAATAAATAACAAGTTCGAGACGATATATAGGTCACAAAAAAAATAAAATGGAAAAATAAAAATTGTCGGAGGAGCATACAAATTTATAAGGAAAAACTACCAGAGTTTGCCCCTTTGCCCCGCTTGTCTAAATCCATTCTGAACGAATTCAAAACAACAGGATCAAGCGAAAAAAGACCCTGGCTAATATTGAAATTATTTGTAAGTTGAATAATGGCAGACTCAAGAATATTTCTACTAACAATGTTGCTTGAGTGAAACAAAATTGAAGCATTATTCCACTCAATACAGTGGGATAACTGACAAATGGACGAAAAGGGCACTGGACGACTGCCCCGTTCTAACGGGCTATTGATGCTGTTTTACACGCGTGTGCAAATCCTTTCCCGTCTGTTCATTGTAAAATGAATCACAGTGTTTACAACCAATTTTATAGATAATGCCTGAATTATTGGTCGGGCTATTTTTTACTATGATATGTTTCACAATATTATCATATGAAAATACAACATTAATATTCAAAAGTTTAAGTACATTAGCAATGCCTAAAAAGCCTGGGAAAAATGGAAGTACTAAAATATTCTTCGACAAAGTGCGAGGGTTATTATTCACACGATAGAAAGTTCGTTTTGCCTTGTCAAGACAAGATTCCAAAAACGCAGGTGGGTAACACAATTCACTTCCAATATTGTTGATTTTTTCTAATTCGGCATCCATGTATTCCGGACTGGCGATCCTAAGGGATCGTAGGACAAATTGTTTTTTTTTCCGATAAATACTAAACTTAAAACCTGGGCTTTCCCTATGTACACGCACATCCAAAAATGGGATTGAGTTGTTTTGTTCCACTTCTAAAGTAAACTTAATGGAGGGGACTTGATTATTTAACTGCAGGAAGAAGTCATCCAGTTCACGCTTCTTGGGCCAGATACACAAAATATCGTCGACGTACCGCAACCATGGGATGCCAACCCCAGGATTCTCGAAATGTAAGTAATTTCGAAAAACTCCATATAAATATTGCAGAGGAGGGGCGACAAGGGATTACCCATGGCCATTCCAAAAACCTGTTGATAATACTCGCTATTGAAAGTGAATTTACATTCTTTGATGCAAAGTTTAATGAGTTCCAAAACGATGTGTGCAGGTAGTGGCAGGTCATACTTATGTAATTCTCGGGAGAGAAAGTCAAGCATATCGTCAATCAGCACTTTTGTAAACAATGAACAAACGTCAAAACTGATCAATCTATCGTTGGTTTCAGTCCGTATATTATTCAGCTTTTCAGTACGATCCATAGAATTTTTTATATGTGAATCAGAGATACAGTAGTTCCGAGAATGGGGACAAGACTTTGACAAGCCATTTCGAGAGTTTATAGGTAATAGAACCCACAGAGCTAATAATAAGGCGCATAGGGTTGCCAGGTTTGTGTGTTTCCTCTTTATTTTTTTTTGTGACCTATATATAGTCTCGAACATAATATTTATTTCAGTGTTCCTGAGGATGTCATTAGACGAAAGCGCTTGAGCACCATTCTGCGTTTCCTTTTTCCTTCGTGGTTATTTTCATCATATATATATATATATATATATATATATATATATATATATGTAAGTTAAGCGACATTGGGTCTGGGTAGTAGTTGGATGGGAGACCGTCCTCCGCGCCCAGATTATGTAGCGACCCGTGGTTCGGAACCCACGTAAAGCTGTAGGTCCCCTCCGTCATATGACCTTAGATGTTGCGAAGGAGGTTAAACAACCCCAATAAAAAAAATATATATATATATATACAGGGCGTCCCAAAAAAATGTATACACACTTTAACAGCTGATAGCTCAATTGATGTTTCTTTCTTTCCAAGTTAAACCCATTAGAATTAATAATGGCAGTCAGACTAAGCTTTGAACAAAGGAAATTCATTCTAAAATGCTACTGGAAGTGTGAAAACGCAGTTGAAGTGCAAAGACAGTTTAGGAGGGAGTTTCAAACAGATCCACCAACGCGACTTACCATCACTCGAATTAGAGATAAGTTTGAAGCCGATGGAACTGTTCAGAATGTCCACAAGAAGCGTTCCGGAAGACCACGGACATCGACAAGCCCCACAAAGCAAGAAAGAGTACTGGAAACGTATCACCAAAGTCCAAGAAAATCTGTGCGGCAAGCGAGTCGTGAGGTAGGAATTTCAGAATCGTCTGTCCAACGCATTTTGAAGCGCTGTCAATGGAAAAGTTACATTCCAAGATTAGTCCATGCTATTAATGAAGATGATCCGGACCGAAGAGTGGAGTATTGCGAGTGGTACTTGGCACGATGTGGATGTGGATTGGACGAAGGGGTTTC
This sequence comes from Bathynomus jamesi, assembly GCA_023014485.1. Classification (NCBI taxonomy): domain Eukaryota; kingdom Metazoa; phylum Arthropoda; class Malacostraca; order Isopoda; family Cirolanidae; genus Bathynomus; species Bathynomus jamesi. The sequence continues at coordinate 32,828 of JAJOZX010006339.1, read as the reverse complement.
GTAGAATACCCTCCGCGTTCACCAGACCTCACACCACTAGACTTTTTTTTATGGGGATACTTAAAAGACAAAGTCTACGCTATAAAACCTGCAACAGTCGCTGAATTGAGAGCAGCCATTGAACGAGAATGCACACAAATACCAAACGAAATGTTTCGTGATGTTTGCGATTCCATTGCTTCGCGTTATCAGCAGTGCCTGGACCAGAACGGACGTCAGTTTGAAAACAGGCGTTGACAAAACAATTAAATAATGTCTGTAGATTCTATTACATTTTGAAAATGAAATGTATTTTAATAAACACTGCCTTTATAATTATTTAAAGTGTGTATACATTTTTTTGGGACGCCCTGTATATATATGTGTGTGTGTGTGTGTGTGTGTGTGTGTGTACATTTTAACTGCAAACGACACACAGTGTGTATATATAATGTAAAGAACGACGCTTTTTAGAGAAGAGGAGAGGAGAAAACGAGCAATAAAAAATGAGGCACCTTCCAGGAATCGAACCCGGGATCACCCGAGTGCCGGTCAAATATGCTAACCATTGCACCAAGAGCCCACGCACCTTCGAAGTTCGTAATTCTCCACATACCTGCGAGCGGAATCAAATGCCTTTTTAGGGGCACTTTCTTTTAGGTACCTTTTTAGGTCAGAGGTTTATACAAAGCTTAGAATAAAAATGAGTTGTTTTTCGATATGGAAGCTATTGGAAGATGCAGTAGAAACATGAATGGAATCAATCATTAAAATTTGGTGTGAAAGTAAAAAGACTTTATTTGTATAAATAAAACTAGTTTGTATAAATGAAACTAGTTTGTATAAATAAAACTAGTTTGTATAAATGAAACTAGTTTGTATAAATAAAACTAGCGCTTTTAGAAGTTAAAATAACTTAATTAACTTCTGTTTTCTTTAAATTCTGATTAACACTTCAGTCCAGTCGTAATTTTTGTGTTTGCTTAAAATGCTTCAGAAATAAAATGGTTATTTATACAGGGACACAATAAACTATATAAAATTACACTGTTATTTCCTGATGACACCATTTTCTGTTTATTTATAGAAGAAGAACAAGAGCCCTTATGCCTGTTATTTCTCATATATATATATATATATATATATATATATATATATATATATATATATATATGAAAAATTATTTCACGAAAGTGACACGTGAAAAATATTTATGATGAATAAAACCACGAAGGGAAAAGAAACACAAAGGGGTGCTCAAGCGCTTTCGTCTAATGACATCCTCAGGAACATTGGAGTGAAAGGACAGATCAAGGCAATATATTTTATTTTTGTAACCTATATATTGCCTTGATCTGTCCTTTCACTCCAGTGTTCCTGAGGATGTCATTAGACGAAAGCGCTTGAGCACCCCTTTGTGTTTCTTTTCCCTTCGTGGTTTTATTCATCATATATATATATATATATATATATATATATATATATATTATATAAACAGATGAAACGCAGGGATTTTTGTATGAAACAAAACAATGCTTCAACTAGGATCCGAACCCAGTACTTCATGAGTATTACGTATATATATATATATATATATATATATATATATATATATATGCCGATGATATGGTGTTTATAAGTGCCTCTGTTAAAGGTTTAGATCGGCTACTAAAAGTCTGCGAAGTGTATTCGCAGAAACATGATATTCTTTTTAATGTTACAAAAACTAACGTTATGCAATTCCATCCAAAAGGTGTACTCAACAAGCTGATATTAGTTTCAAAATGAATGGTGAAGCATTAGAGGAAGTACAAAAAGTTAAGTATTTTGAGTTTAATTATCACCAGCTTCTTGAGTGATAACTCGGATATAAGAAAACGATATCGAAGGCTCTGTGCTAAAGCTAATATGACTATAAGGAACTTCCGGTTCTGTACAAGTGAAGCTAAAGACATTCTCTTTCGTATTTTCTGCAGTAATATATACGAACGACAACTCTGGGTGAATTCAGTGGCGGCTCGTGACTAAAAATTCTACGGGTGCTGTCTCTAAGAGTGGGTTGAAATAATTACTGAAATAAAAGGATGAGCATTGAGCAGTGAATAAAAGTTTCAAAAGTTATTGAAAAAGTTATTCAGTGAGCTCATCCTTATATTGTTCTTGATTATTTCAATTGTAAATAAAAATTTAGGGGTATTGCAGTTCCGCAGTGCCTACCGACGAGCTGCCACTGGGTGAATTATAAAAAAAAAGGTTCTGGCAGAACCGTAAATTTGCTGTACAAAAGGTCTTTTAGACTCCTACATAAATTATCACTGAGATGCTCAGCTTCGCAAATATTTGCTACCCGCAATGTCCCGAGCTTCCCGGAGGTAACAAAACGTGCTCAATACAGTCTAATGCAAAAAATTAAAAAATCAACCAACCCGATTATCTAAGATATTCATCAGTTCTGCCCTATCTCTTCTAAACTAGGGAAATCATGGTATGAAAACGTCTGTCTGTAGCTCCACTTAACTTCGCCATTACTGTATTATTTCTAATCAATTGTATATATTTCTATCCTTAGTATGTGAATTGTCATTGTATGATATTATTAATATTTGTCATATGGACTATAGTCTATCAGTAAACTTTTTCATCTTCATTTTCATTTTTGTATATATATATACTGTATTTTGCAAAGAGGTGGGGCCACCAGCTTTACCTTTTTGTGAAGAGAGACCAACGCATGGAACTGCTACGAGGTTACGAGGTACATATAATATAATTTTTTTCACAACTTCTGGACGTAAATTGACAGTCACTCACATCATTATTCTAAAAACAGTAAATAAATAATATAAAAACTGAGGCAAAACATTTTTGTAGAGAGAGAGAGAGAGAGAGAGAGAGACAAGAGGAAACCTCAAAGACCTTTCGGTCCACTCGGAGAGGTTCCTGTTATTAAACTGTTCATTTTTTAACTATTCTAGCAGTAGCAGTAGCAGTTGAGTAGCATCTACTCAACCGGTCAACTCTGGAACAATCTTCCTGAATCCATCTTTCCTCCTGTCTATGACCTCCCATCTTTCAAACGCAAAGTGTCTAGGCATCTCGAAAACCCCGGACCTTGATTTTGGCTATCTTCTTCTTCTATGTGAGGGACGCTTTTGCGGGTATTTGCCCTTGGCCCCTCGTTCCTGCATAAAAAAAAGTAGAAAACTGGATAGAAAAGCTAAGGCTCTTTCCCCAAACTCCGCTTCCTCCCAGCAGGAGGCAGGTACGGAAAAGGGTTGAAAAAATACCTTGACCCTGGAAAAATAGCCAAGGAAAAAGCTAACTCTATAATTACGTCATGCACACATAGAGATCCCGCACTAGATACCACCGCTGTATAAACTAACCAGTAATATACGTGTGCCGATCGCACATCAACCACTTGTGGAAAAATTCTAACGAGTTTGTTAGACAAGATCTATGCCGCCTGAATCCATGTTGAGAATAAAAAAATTACATTGTTTGATTCAAAGTGATACGCAATTCGTCCTGTAATATTGGATTCCAATAGCTTACCGACAATTGACGTTAAACTGATCGGACGGTAATTACAATGATTTTGCCTATCTCTCTTTTTAAAGATTGGTGTTACGTTTGCTAATTTCCAGTCGGTTGGAAGTTTCCCTGATTCGAGTGAATTTTTTAATATAGTTACTAAATCGTCAACAATATTGTGGCTAACCTCTTTTAATACCCTTGGAAGAAATAAGTCGGGGCCGTGTGATTTGTACTTATTTATCTTACCAATTAGTTGCTGCACTTCATTTCTCGTAAAATGTGTAGTCTCTAAGTGATGGTCACTGTCATACGTAATCCGGGGAAATGGTACTTCAATTAAGTCTTCTACAGTGAAAACTGTAACGAAGAACTCGTTTAACGTATTAGCTATAATATATCATTAAATTTCAGTATGCCATTTTTATCTTTTAGGGGACCTACAGAATTTTTAATTGGCTTTCTGCTATTAACATGTGCAAAATCTCTGTAGGGTTAACTCCACAGAGTGAGGCAACTCTAGCTTCTTCATCACGTTTAGCTGATCTAATTAAGGAGTTAACCCCCCCGACGTAGGTTTATATAATTTTCTGAATCAGTCTGGTTGAAATGTGACGTACTGTAAGTATTTAGTAGGCTCTACAGTACTTTTTCCGTAATAGCATTGCTATGATAATTTCGCTGTTAAACCATTTCGGCGTCTTGGTTGACAAGGAGGAAACTATTTTAGTGGGTATAAAAGTGTACTGTAATATTCTAAATTGATTCCTATATGAGCTCCAGGTGATATTGACATCTTCGCTTATTGGAACTTCAAGAGTGTCTAAACTACTCCAGAAGCTTTCAAAGTTTGGTGTAGAGAAATCCAACCTTTTGTGCGTCTTTCCTCGAGTACTAATTGGAACCCTGAGGTCAAACTTAATCAAATTGTGGTCAATGTTACTCAAAGTTTCACCAATAGTCAGGTTAGAGATTAGGTCATCTTCCCTTGTGAATATGAGATCTAGTTTACTATTACCTCTAGTAGGACCGTCAACCCACTGACTTAAATTATCATCTGCAAATTCTAATATGCCCTCAGCATCAGCTGTTTTGTCTTTCCAGTTTATATTACCGCAGTTAAGACTACCAAAAATTACACTAATTTTATTTATTCACCAATGTATTTAATTCATAATAAAAGTTTATATCCTTATAAATAGGTGGTCTATACAGGGTGTACATAAAGTCAGGATCTATTTTTGTGAAGCACTTGGAAATTATATGGAATTCAATCATAAAATGATAAAGTGGTAACATTTATTAAATAATTAAGAGTAGGATTCGACGTGACGCCCATCAGTATTCCTGCACAGCTCAAATCGTTCCGCAGCATTTCTAAACACATTCTGGAGCATTTGCGGAGTTATGTTATCTGCAGCAGTTCGTATACGTGTACGTAAGTTTTCAAGACTCGTAATCTTCGTCTGATAGACGTGCGATTTGATAAAGCCCCATGCAAAGAAATCTAAAGGGGTTAAATCTGGTGATCTCGCTGGCCAAGGTCTTTGGTTGCTTCCGCGTCCGATCCAGCGATTTGGAAAACGTCCATTTAGATAATCCTGAACAATTTTGGCATAGTGACAAGGAGCACCATCATGTTGATAGACGACGGGGATAGGATTGTTAGTACCGTCGTCTATCAACATGATGGTGCTCCTTGTCACTATGCCAAAATTGTTCAGGATTATCTAAATGGACGTTTTCCAAATCGCTGGATCGGACGCGGAAGCAACAGACCTTGGCCAACGAGATCACCAGATTTAACCCCTTTAGATTTCTTTGCATGAGGCTTTATCAAATCGCACGTCTATCAGACGAAGATTACGAGTCTTGAAAACTTACGTACACGTATACGAACTGCTGCAGATAACATAACTCCGCAAATGCTCCAGAATGTGTTTAGAAATGCTGCGGAACGATTTGAGCTGTGCAGGGATACTGATGGGCGTCACGTCGAATCCTACTCTTAATTATTTAATAAATGTTACCACTTTATCATTTTATGATTGAATTCCATATAATTTCTAAGTGCTTCACAAAAATAGATCCTGACTTTATGTACACCCTGTATATCAGAAATAGATGCAATATTTTATTGGTCAAATTTAGTTCAATTCCTAACATTTCATGAGCAGAAATAATGTCATTATTTACCGGGTGGAGTAAGTCAAGATCATATAAAAGTACTCCGCCACCTTCCCTTCTGTTCCTATCTTTGTGAAACATTTTGTAATCTACCATTTCAAATTCTCCTATAAAGTCCCTTGAATAAGAATGAATCCAGGATTCAGTTACTCCAATGATGTCAAAGTTCTCCGCTTTGACTAGCGCTGTAAATTCCAATAGTTTAAAGGGGATTATTTCTCTCGGTTGGTGGCGTTACATCTCAGTGACCTCTGGTGGACGAAAGACGTGAAGCGGAACATCCAATCAACTTCCTCAGATGTGAAAGAACGTCCTGCTTTCGTAGCTGACGATGAAGATGTTCCTAAAAGTGTTCAGTAAAAATCATTTGAGAACTTTTACTTGAGCAGGAAAGACCATTCAGCCCATTTTGTTCTTTCCTTCGTATCGTATCTTCGTATCGCGCACAATCCTCTTTCATGCAATATACATAAATTTAATTCTAAAGCACTCTACTAAAGCACGGTAAATGATTCTTAAGAATCAATATATTTTTAAAGAATTAATACCTTCCTCAAGTTGGTCGTCTTTCCACCCTTCGAAATCATTGACATTAAGCAGAATTCCTAAAACCATGTTTGGTTAACCATTCTCCACTAACGTGAAACTCGTCCGAGAACAGACGTACCTCTAATCCATAGATCTGTGTATTATTTCCTTCTCCTTCCTTCGTTTTATATATCAGAAATGTAAACATAGGCTTTTCACCGAGATACGCGTCCAATGAAGCTCAGCTTTTGCAGCTTTGAGCTTATCTCTGGGAAAAAGGTTATTATTTGCAATGTTTGAAAGTCTCGTCTTGCGAAGAAAATTTTTAGGTTCTGTAAACAGTGATTACAGTTTTGACTCATGGTTATTTTCCCGTTAATTTGTCCCGCCCAAGATTTTGAACTACTTCCCTCTCATTGCGACCACGTTGTGAATGACTACGCACACGACAACGCGTCAATGGTGATATAATACGAGCACCAACTGTACGAGCATCTTTAATTAACAATTTACGATTTCTTTTGACGAACGACATGTTGTGTTTGCGAGCAATAAACACAACTGTTCCAATATTTTTTCTAAATAATCACTTCATCACGGTAGGGTTCTCTGTACATATATAACGCATATATCTTTGTACTTTAATATTTACTGGTGACAGAAATTGTTTTTCCTTTATTTTAAGATTTGTAAAGTTATGAATGTATGCCATTTTATAGGTGTCAGATACGAAACATGTTAAATAAATTTAACACCTGAAATCACCTGCAGATGAAATGGCAGCTGCTCGTGATTCTCACCTTGTTATATTCACAGATTTGTCACTGTCATTTGCGTCCTCTTTTTCGATGATTTGACTTAGATTTATGTTTTCTTTTTTGCGTATACAAAGTTCGGAGAGAGTTAAAAAGACTGAAATTTCTTTATTTCCTTCAGTATTTGCTGAGTAAAATTTAAATTCATCGTGTACTGTACCCGTCTTAAGTTAAAGAAATACGTGTATTTAGTCACGTAGAAGGTTATCGATAAAAACACTGACAATCCACTCAACTTCTGATCAAGTTTGTGAGTGAACTTTGACTCAAAAACAAGACCAGTGCAACCTTTTATTCTTCATTCATTGCATTAATTTTAGCTATCATTATTTATATACTTATAACTCAGGATGAAGATCAACTATATACGAAGTACTGACAAAAGAGACTCAGCAGAGTCAAAGGGAGAAGTGTAATTGTATCAAAAGTGACCCAGTGGCGGCTCGCGACTAAAAATTCTAGGGGTGCTGTCTCTAAGAATGGGTTGAAATAATTACTGAAATAAAAGGATGAGCATTGAGCAATGAATAAAAGTTTCAAAAGTTATTGAAAAAGTTATTCAGTGAGCTCATCCTTATATTGTTCTTGATTATTTCAATTGTAAATAAAAAATTTAGGGGTATTGCAGTTCCGCAGTGCCTACCGACGAGCCCCACTGAATTCAAAACCCAAATACGACTCTAAGAACAATAGAAATGTCACCAATTTGACCAAAAAATTGCGAACAAAACAAAACGAAAGATATATATTTGGTGCATGATGTAAAGAAGAAAAAAAGGAAGAAGATAACCGTAAATACATGAAGGAAAAGGAACTGCATGGTGGAATGACGATGTAAAGGATGTTAAGAGAGAGAAATAACAAAAACAAATTGCGTAGAGATTGGATACAGAGCTGTAGTAAAAATGGAAAAGAAAAATTGAGAGTGCTCAAAAGTAGAGAAACGAGAGAATTCTGAAGGGAAATAATAACTGTTTGTTGGAAAGAGAAAAGTAAGATATAGTTAACAAAAGGTTCGTCCTTTCGTGGCATGAACACCTGAGGTAGAAAGACTTTTATACGAACTTCGTTGATTTTGGAAGAGGAGAAAATATGAACGTAATTGGTTTGAATGAATTGTTCAGTAGTTTTTCATTTCGAACTTGAAGCGTATCGTTTTGCAGTAAAGGAAAAAGTGGTTTGCACCTAAAAGACGAAATATATAAAAGGAAATATGAAAAATTGGTGCTTGCAATAATTGAAAGAAAAGCAGGAATATGATAACTTAAAAAGGAAAATAAGTGAGAATGTTTGTTAGCATATATTAAGCCAAAAGTAAGTCAGAAGATTAATTAACAATGATAATATTCAACCAGAAGGAATCGGGATTATTTGCTTAAAGTCTCACGCAAATAATAACAATTAAAGTAGAAATTATAAATAAATCGTTTATAAAAAAAAAAAATAAATAAAAAAATTGGCCACATCCGAAGACGTAGAAAATTTTAACTCTTCAAAAATATTTTGTCCCAAATTCATAAAACTGAAAAATATAAAGAATTTATTGAAAATTTGCCTAAGCATTTTGTAATTGTGTTTTGAAGACAGCTTCAAAAGGGAGCTCTATAAAGTTATTTAAGGAAGGTTTAGTCTCTCTATCGTGGAATTGTTGATAAATTTTAAGTTTTTTCATCAATTATTTCAGGATAAAAGTTGTTACAGAAAGGAAATGAGCAGAAAGGATGTATGAAATAGGTAAATTTAAGAAACTACAGGGTGAAGTGAAAAAAAATGCCTTTCGAGATACGTACACGAACAAAAGGTAATCTGAATTTTAAATTACAGCCTCATTAATGTATAAATCAGGCGAAATACGATGTTTTGAGGGTTGTCCGCTGTTTAGAGAATATTTTACTTCATCAAAAATGTAATTTTGAATTATATATTTCATAAATGGATTTATAAAATGCATTACTGAAGTTTATCAATAAGAGAACTACACTCAAAACAAAACCGTCTAAATTTAGAATTTATAACTTCTTTTTGGCAGTTCATTCTCGGGGAAGTTTTTCTTTCTTTTGAGTATCAAAATTTCTTGTCAAATGATACAATAACTTCTTTTAATGATACATAACTTCTTTAGATAGAAGAAAATAATGCTCTTCAAAACTTCTTTTTGAGTGATTTGAGGCGATAGAATATAATATTTCTGCATAAAGAAGGTTGCCAGAAGTCTTTGTTTTCTGTGTAGATTTAATTAGTTTATATAATAAAATGCTGGCTTTGGTCTCCTTTCAGATATATCATAAAGAATATTTTGTTAATTTATTTATTTATTTACAAATATATACAGTTTTCATAGATTATTAAATACGGATGCTCTATACAGTTGTAAACTACCTTTAGCAAGCGTGCACGAGGCTTTACAAGCCGAAATCTACTAATTAGATACAATTATAATTATGTGATAAATATGATTACAGGATAAATGCGAAAAACTTCACTTTTCTAAGTGGAGGTCAAAATATGATCATAAAAACCCACTCTAATAGACAGTTTATTTCCACAACAGTTTCGATGCCCACTGGCATCCTCTTCGTTTTTCTGTATCCACCCGAAGAGGATGCCAGTGGGCATCGAAACTGTTGTGGAAATAAACTCTGTCTATTAGAGTAGGTTTTTATTATCATATGATTACAGGACTTTTATAAACTTTTATAATAGACTTAAAAAGTCTAAAGGGAACATAGAGACTAAGACATATACTTATATTAGGAGCTAAATACAAGGAATATGGAAACCAGTATAAAACTGTAAGGAACTTACAGACTAGGACATATACTTTTATTAGATTCTTAGTACAAAGAATAATGAACTGTGAGGTGTGGTGAAAAGTGATAGATAGATTTTCAGAGAAGGATAATAGGAATTTATGAAGGAGAAAGAAAGGGGTGTCTTCAGTAACTTTGGGATTTGCTAAGTTTTAATCGCTTTATAAAAAATGAGAAAGAGCATTCATTGTTTTTTAATTCATTCTCTAGATTGTTCCATTATTCCACCACCAATAAGTGTAATAATTTATTACATTGAAGTGTATAGTTTTCCCTTTCAGATATATTCCTCTCCATACACCTTGTTTGATGTTCGTGACGTATCTGATTATTCATTATACCAGGGTGAGTCAAAAGTCTCCATACATAGGCAAAAATGACCATGATAAATAAATTATTTTTATTTTTTTACAGGTGATGTGCTGAGATGTCTTTGTATGTAACCATCCGTATGTGTATTCAGTGTAATGATGCCCACATAGCGCATATTTTTGTGACTTACAAGTGATTGCATAATAAAGTGACCAGTTTGCCTATGTATGAAGACTTTGATCACCCTGTATTCTCGACTAATATGGTCGGAGCAGATTATTTTGTAACTGTAAACATTAGGGAGAACATCTGTATTTCAAAGTCTTTAATGTTAATATACTCGTACGCAGTTGCTTAAAGATTCCTGATGTATGACATAATAATGATCACTTTTGTTTATTTTTCTAATAATTCTCTCTTCTGGTTTATGAGTAAAGGGTTGATAATGTAATCACACGCACTCCCATATGTGGTAATATCGTACGTGAGATATGAATAAACTAGAGAGAAGTATGGCGTTTTAAGTGTATTTGCGGGAAGGAAATGTACTTTGGTCATATAAACGAGAATTCCGATAGTTTATGATCAATATTTTCAATATTTGACGAAAGGGTAGTTTGTCATCAACCACAACTCCTAATAATTTACAGAAAAAGCGCCTGATTCTGAGCGTCAGCATACACACTGACACAACATAAAAACCAAGAAAAAGTTCGAGTATATACTTGTTTAAACTAAGTTAAACTAGATTAAACTGGATTAAAATAAGTTAAGGAATGATTACGTCGTATTTGTAGAGACGTTCTTCAAAAAACACGCGTAATTTGGGTCTTCTTTAAACATAAAATGGTTAATAAATATAATCAGTAAATTATACTTCGCTCAATCCATAACAGTATATGTATAGGATAAAGTCCCAGGCGGCTTCAGATATTTGCTCATCACAATATATATTATATATCACTCGTATATAATACTTTCTTTTCATTGTCTGTTTAATTCTTCAGTCTTAGAAACTTGAGTGAGAATATCGGTTGTATAATGAGGCTGTTCATATTAACAAAAGTATTTCTTTGGGATTTATTTTCCTCACCAGTTTACACACTGATTCAAGTGTGTATGTATGTATATAAACAGTATATATATATATATATATATATATATATATATATATATTATATATATATATATATATACAGTGCTTCAAGTGTATGTATGTGTATATATGTACACACAGTGATTCAAGTGTGTATATATATATATATATATATATATATATATATATAATATATAGAGAGAGAGAGAGAGAAGAGAGAAGAGAGAGAGACCTTTGAATATGTTTGCCTCAGTTTTCATGTTATTTCATTTACACCTCTATTAGGGTAGAGCCAGACATTTCTCTTTGTCTAATACTATATATTTAGACAAAGAGAAATTTCTAACTATAACCTGATATATATATATATATATATATATGTGTGTATACACGCACGCACACACACACACACACACAACACACACACACACACAGTATATATATATATATATATATACACCACATGTGTGTGTGTGTGTGATGCAAACCCACAAGGAAAAAGAAAAATGATTCTAAGATCTTTCGGGTATTCAGAAGTACACCTCGTCAGGGAATACATGAAAGGCCTTGGAATCATTTTTCTTTTTCTTTGTGGATTTTCATCATTCATTCACTTCACAGTGTTTAATTGTGAAATTTATCCCATATATATATATATATATATATATATATATATATATATATATATATATATATATATATATAAAAGGAACCGTCAGAGAGACACAAATGGGAATGAGCTTTGTTAAACTTTGTTAAAATGAACGTATTTATGTTATCTGTTTATTTCTTGCCATAAGACTTTATTCGTAGATTTTACAGTCGCGAAATTAATGTCAAATTTATTTTTCAATTATTTATGCTTTTCAAATTGCGATATTTTACTTTGCATTGAAAAATATAACCTCGCCTTGTCTTACATAAAGGCCTTATTAATTAATTAAGATATATATAGATATATATATATATATATATATATATATATATATTTATTTTTATATATTATTATATAGTACTCTATATCTTATATAAGATATTATGATATATAGAGAGAGAGAGAGAGTAAAAAATTTCTCTTGTGTGTGTATATATATATATATCTATATAACCTTTGGTTAGCTTCCGCCCGAATTGTTCATTCTAACGAAGGTCAAGCTTTTCACTCCACCTTAGACCTACAGTTTAACGTGGAATCCGAACCACGCCTTATCAGCAGCCCAGCGTCTTAACCACTAGGCAACCTAGGGTACCCATTTATCTATCAACCACTTTCTTTATTGTGTGGAAGGATGAACAGCTGGGTTTTGCTGCGCGCCGGCTGCCGTCGGGTCTCGAACCCGGGGCCGATGGATTCGTAGTCAGTGACGCTAACCACTACACCACCACCATCTATTTCAGGCAGTTTAAATTATCTAGATTCGTGTATAGCAGTTAAGCTTTTCCTCGCAGTTCCGGTTTTAGTTGTTAGAGACCAAACTTTCAACAAACTATACTTGATAAAGAATTATGTATGCGTCCTCTACTACTACATCGGTTAATTGGTTCAGTAATCTTTTTAATAGAGGGTGGGCCGTCAAGGAAATTTGATTTCAAGGATTTGATTGGTGGCTCTATATATATATATATATATATATATATATATATATTATATCAACTGCAAAGAACACGCAGTATAAATAACGTAAAGAACGACGCTTATAGGAGAACATTCCGCGCAAGATGAGAAGAGAGAACGAACAAATGAAAAAATGAGGTAACCACCCGGGAATCGAACCCGGGATCTTCCGATTGCCGGTCAGATATGATAACCATTACACCACGGGCCTCACTCGAACAAATGCCGTAATTCTTCTACATACGCGCAGAAACCAATGCCCCAAGGGGGCACCTCCCGCATGCCGTATCTATATATACATTTCAACTGCAAAGAACACGCAGTATAAATAACGAAAAGACGACGCTTGTATAGGAGGACATTCCGCGCAAGATGAGAAGAGAGAACGAACAAATGAGGCCCGTGGTGTAATGGTTATCATATCTGACCGGCAATCGGAAGATCCCGGGTTCGATTCCCGGGTGGTTACCTCATTTTTTCACTTGTTCGTTCTCTCTTCTCATCTTGCGCGGAATGTTCTCCTATACAAGCGTCGTTCTTTACGTTATTTATACTGCGTGTTCTTTGCAGTTGAAATGTATATATAGATACGGCATGCGGGAGGTGCCCCCTTGGGGCATTGGTTTCTGCGCGTATGTAGAAGAATTACGGCATTTGTTCGAGTGAGGCCCGTGGTGTAATGGTTATCATATCTGACCGGCAATCGGAAGATCCCGGGTTCGATTCCCGGGTGGTTACCTCATTTTTTCATTTGTTCGTTCTCTCTTCTCATCTTGCGCGGAATGTTCTCCTATACAAGCGTCGTTCTTTACGATATATATATATAATTATATATATATATATAATATATATATATATATATCGACTAGTGAAAATCCCATTTTATTCAGGTATACGGTTTTAACTGGACTTTGTTATATCATATATTACGTGACATACTTTTTACATATGCCTTTATGATAATGGGACCTGAACTATTACGTTATTATTAATCAAAACGTGCTTTTTTAACGAAAGAAAAGTTTCTTATTAATGGAATGTCAACAGCCGTAATTGATTCTCTTTCTAATATATGATTTATGATACGGTTATTTAATTATTATTATTATTATTAATAAATTTTACTTTAAATGCTATTTTTCACATTTATTTTACATGAAGTAAGAATGAATATGAAGGTGATTTAATTTGTACATTATATGTTGCTTAACCCTTTAAGGACGAAAGGTACAAATTGGTAACGTTTCAAATACACGCATTAATAACTTAACCCTACAAAAAATTCAGGACTTAAAGAGTTAAAAGCCACTTCATTCATCTTAAACCAATATACGGATGGTTGATAAAAGTAAATATCTACCACGATGATTGTCCTGAAGAACGAGTGGCAAAGCTTATGAATGGAGTGCCAAAACGTGTGTCAACTTTGCATAATTCAAAAGGGAAATCAACACGATTTTAATATATATATATTGATTCAATAAATCTGTCTTATTTAATGACTTTTTTAATCAGATCAAAAACTATGGAAAACCTAAATGTGTCTATTTACTTTTGTCGAGCCTATGTACGTTTTCCTCCAAAGGCACAAATTACCTTCTCCTTTTCTGCTATTTAATCCACGCGTATCACCTAAACATAATTTATTATTAGCTTCTTTATCTTCTCTTCACGTCTATGTTTTTGCGTGTAGGAAGAGGAGGAGGTCAGATATATCTTAATTAATGAATAGGGCCTTTTCCTAAGACGAGACGAGGCTATTTTTTTCAATACGAAGTAAAATATCGCAATATAAAAATATAAATAATGAAAAAAAAAAAATTTGACGTTAATTTCATGACGGTAAAATCTACGAATAGTCTTATGGCAAGAAATAAACAGATAACATAAATACGTTCATTTTAACAAAGTTTAACAAAGCTCATTCCCATTTGAGTTACTCTGAGGGTTCCTTATATACTAGTATATACACACACACACATATATATTATATATATATATATATATATCATGCAAACCCACAAGGAAAAAGAAAAATGATTCCAAGGCCTTTCGTGTATTCAGAAGTACACCTCTTCAGGGAATGAACTTCTGAATACACGAAAGGCCGTGGAATCATTTTCTTTTCCTTGTGGGTTTGCATCATTCATTCATTTCACGTGTTTCATTGTGAAATTCATCGCATATATATATATATGTAAAGAACGACGCTTGTGTAGAAGAGCGTCCGCACAAGATGAGGAGAAAGAACGAACAAATGAAAAATGAGGCACCTCCCGGCAATCGAACCCGGGATCATCCAATTGCCGGTCGATCATGCTAACCACTACACCAAGGTCCCCAATCAGTCAGAAGTCGTAATTCTCCTACATACGAGCGGAATCAAATACCCTGAGGGGGCACCTTCTCATGCCGTACATATATACATTTTAACTGCAAACAACACACAGTATAATTAATGTAAAGAACGACGACGCTTGTGTAGAAGAGCGTGTGTTGTTTGCAGTTAAAATGTATATATGTACGGCATGATAAGGTGCCCCTCAGGGCATTTGATTCCGCTCGTATGTAGAAGAATTACGACTTCTGGCTTATTGGGGACCTTGGTGTAGTGGTTAGCATGATCGACCGGCAATTGGATGATCCCGGGTTCGATTGCCGGGAGGTGCCTCATTTTTCATTTGTTCGTTCTTTCTCCTCATCTTGTGCGGACGCTCTTCTACACATGCGTCGTTCTTTACATTAATTATACTGTGTGTTGTTTGCAGTTAAAATATATATTATATATATATATTATATATATACACGGTGAACCAAATGTAGGTGGACAGTAGGTTGAATACGGTTTGTGTTATATTATATTATAACTATGGTGTTCATTATAACTATGGTGTTTGTGTTTTATTATATTAAATATTATAACTAAATTTATTTAAATTTTATTTTGTATTATAGTATACAAAAAAATTAAATATGTATTCTCAAAATAAACGTTATCATTTACTGTCCACCTACATTTGGTTCACCCTATATATATATATATATATATATATATATATATAATTATATATATATATACAGTATATATATATATATATATATATATATATATATCTATATATATATATATATATATATATATACACCACACCGGGTGTCTCATTCGAAATGAAACAACTTTGAAACTCTGTAATTTTTAATGTGAGAATGTTGAAACTTTGCCAGTTACTACACCATATGCATAAGTTTTTGTCATAATGTTTTTTGTTTGTTTCAGATTGAATTATGTTTACCCCCACAAGAAAAAGCGAATGTTGTTATGGATGGTTGAGTTGAAGTCCCCTACTCTGGTGCAACGGCGATTCCGTACAACCTTTCACGAGGAACCACCCACCAGAAGAGACCTATATGCATGGACCAAAAAATTTGAGGAGACTGGCAGCGTTCTAAAGGAACACTCTGGAGGGCGAACAAGATCGGAAGAAAATGTTGAACAAATACGCGGCGCCTTTGGTAGTAGCCCGAGAAAGTCCATCCGTCGTGCCAGTGTCGAACTGCAGATTCCTCGTTCAATTGTGCATAGAGTCGTGCGCAAGCGGCTGCAGCTCTATCCATATAAGCTTAAAATTGTTCAGCATATAACATGTGAAGATCTTAACAAAAGGAAACATTATGTTATGCACAATGTATTTAATGTATCTAATGTATCTAAATGTTATAATTCACATATATCAATATGAAACTTTATGACATTGACTATTTACTATGTGATATTACATTGTTTGCATCATTCAATAAAAAATTATAAGGTTTCAAAGTTGTTTCATTTCGAATGGGACACCCGGTGTGTATATATATATTAGGTTATAGCTAGAAATTTCTCTTGTTTAATATATATATATATATATTAGACACGGACATTTTTACTCTAACCAATAGCGGTGTAAATGAAATAATATAAAGCTGAGGCAAACATATTCAAATGGTTATATATAAATTCAAACAAACTGCTGCGTAGGAACTTGTAAATAAAAAATTCAGAAAAAACTAACCGTAAAGTTTTATTTGAAAATAAAAAACATCAAAGGAATTTTCTCAATAACAGAATGCAAAATAGGTCATACAAAAAGGCCTGCAAAGAAAAGGATTGGTCAAAAGAAAGATCCCAACATTTTCTGCACAAAAATAAAAAATTTTAAAATATAGAAATGAGAAGAAAATCTCAATAAGAAATGAGCGAAATGGAAACAAATCGGGACAAATTTGTGAAATCTCTTGATAAAGAATATAAAAATATTAAAAAATATTAAAAATTATTAAAATATTAGTTATTAAAAATAATTCAAAATACTTTTACAAGTTCGCAAAATAGAGGTACTGTAAGATTCAGTGGGAAATCGAATCTTTAAAACTAATAAGAGAGATTGCAGAAATGACCCAATAAGAAATGAGTGCAATGCTTAATAGCCTGTTTAACTTAGCATTAAACCAGATATCAAGATTTAGAGTCCAGAAACGTTTTTAAAACTGACAACTTATTCAAGCGAAACTTTCTCTCAGCGACATTGATGTCGCAGAACTGGATGCAGTGCACTATCTAAACTGCGAAATAATTCGGCGAAGATTCTAAGACATTAAAAAAAAAAGGATGGTGGAGCACTATACATATTGTGGAGAGCGTATCTTGACACCATTTTAACCCCTTACTCTTAAAAAGTGGAAAGTTTCTCCTATTTACAAAAGCAAAAACAGAGCCACGTCCAAAACATTTAGACTATCAGTAATGCGCACGTCACACCTCATAAAGTGTCTTGGAGAGTAGATATGATTCGTAAGAAAAGATTTATATAATCCAAGCCAACTACACGGATTAAAGAGCGAAGGTCTTCTTTATAATAATGATTATGGATACAGACAAAGAAAACAAAGACAGCACTGTGTCTTTGTTTTGGGATGACAAAAGGTTGCCAAAAAAAAAATCATTTTCTAAAAAGTTTGTAAAAAAAATTTACAAAATGATAGCAACATGTGTTTTTAAACAATAACAAAAAATCAATGATGACAAATCTCAACTTTTTAGATCTGGAAACAAAACAGTTTTGAGACAAACAACAACACACAATTACATCAGATACAAAATCACAGATTTAGAGTTTACAAAAAACAACAAACGTAAATCTTATATATATATATATATATATATATATATATATATATATATGATAACCTGGTATAGCAGTTTCGTGGCCCTGACTTCATATATATGTTACAGTCAATGTCTAAAATCAGGCAATTTGTAAATTGACTGAAATTTTAGGCAATGTGTCAATCAAAAATTGATGATACATACAAAACCTAAACTAACCTAACCTAACCTTGTAGATTCATATGCTTAAGTATTCATTAAATGCATGCCTTCTATTATATTGTTATTGAATTTTACCCTTTTTGCTACGTTTTCACTGAAATAGATAGGGACTTTATAAACACCCTGTATATGATTTGATGAAATCATAGATGTGTAGCATCACGTGACGTCTTCTCTTACGCCCCATTGATTGAACAAAGAAACGTCACATGTTCTAGTAAGAAAATATTGAAACCTGTTTGGATGTTTACATGCGTACAGCCATGTAGCCTTTTCTAGGATTTACCTGAGGCCTATTTGGATTTATAACCTAACTAACTTTTGCTTTACATTTACAGTATGTTAAAAATTTTACTACCTATATTTTATTATTAATAAATCCTCAATTTTGCAAACCCAACATACTGAACTTGGTGAGTTACCTTCATTCACTGTTATTCTTACATTTTTATAATCCTATTTTTAAAGATGTGTACTGTATATATTGTAGATGTCCCATTATTTTTTATATATTTTTATTTTTTTTTGTTTCATTACAATTAATCAACATGTCATATATTGTAATTACTTGTTCAATTTTACGATTTACAATTAATCAACATATATATTATAATTGTTCAATTTTATTATCTACAATTAATCAACATGTAATATATTATAATTTCTTGTTCAATTTTACGATCTACAATTAATCAACGTGTCATATATTATAATTACTTGTTCAATTTTACGACCTACAATTAATCAACATGTGATATATTATAATTACTTGTTCAATTTTACTATCTTAGCATATTTTTGCAGAACTTTTGTTTCCTTATATTTAATTATTTTTCATATATTACATTTGTTCGTTCATTTTAACTCTTTTAGCACTGATGATGGAAACTAATTTTCAGAAACGTTTGAAAATAAAATGTCAACATGTACCGTTTCTTCGTCCTCCTGTTCCTCACTAAGTTGCGCTTCCCTGAAAACAAACCCTTCAATCCAAAAAAATAAATAAATAAAAAAGAATATATTATGTGTGTGTGTGTGTTGTGTGTGTGTGTGTGTGTGCAGTATATAAGTCATGACGAGAAATTTCATCTCGCGTTGAAGTTAATGAAGTCGTAAAACTGTTCGCCAATCTTGTGCATTCACAATAACTCGTTCTGTGGAAGGCTTTTCAGGGGTATAAACAGTTGTCAGTGAGTGATAAAGTACAAACAATTTCGTAATCTCAGTGTGACGCTCCTTCTTCTACCCTTGAAGCTCAACCATATACATGATTCCTATTAAGATTTTTATGTTATAATATTCACACACACACACACACACACACACACACACAAATGCACACAGAGTTCATATATAAATAATGCAAATTACCTTTAAAAGTTAGATTCTACTTGAATACACAGATTTTGTAATTTCTCTCGCGGAAATAATGCCCATTTTTACCTTGAGAATATTTATTATTATCACAATATACTGTGTATATATATATATATATATATACATATATATATATATCAGTGGCGACTCGTGACATTTTTGTTCAGGCATGCATGTTATGGAATGGAAGAAAAACATCCGCCTAACCCTCTGCCCAAACTTTGCATATTGTTTACATAGAACTTAGCAAGTTAAAGGTGTTTTACAAACTTTTGGGGACCTCTTTGAAGGAAAGTTCATTAATGTTAGGCTTAAATATGCGAACAAAAAATTAGACATATTTATATATAGTAGTTACCGAATTGATCTAAAGAAAAAGATACAAATTTAAAATTTACCTTAAATAATTGTGAAGCATTATTTGAATTGAAATTCTGCTCTCCTAGTTTTCCTGCAAAATTCTTCGATGACCAAATTTAAAGTACTCTCGATTCTCCATAAGCTTCTTGAGGAAATTTTTTCAATTGAAATTAAGGCAAGATTAGATAGCCTTTCTTCACTTTGGGAACTCCGTAAATAACTTTTAATTCTTTTAAGCGCAGAAAATGATCGCTCAACACTTGCTGTCGATATTGGTATAGTTAGAATCAAATTCGTCCATTTATATATTTCCTTAAGACCTTTGTGCATTTCGCTTTCCAGTAGATATTTTAGGAGCTCAGCAACATTCTTTCTGGCAAAAGATTTGTGCGAATATAAAACACACAATTCAGAACGGAGACGAGGAAACTCAAAAAATGAATTGTAGCTTCTTTTCAAAGATTCAAAAGCTCTCTGAGAAAGTAACATCATAGAACTCAAATTTTTTGCAATCTAAAAGCTCAATGAATTCCAATTTTTCCATTGAACTGAACGCTCTTTCATTTGAAGAAGTATATTATCGAATATTTCATGAAGTAGTTGACTATACTTCTCTTGTGGAGAAAGACTCTGTTTCCTTTTACATACAGGTCACCACATCTTTCTGTTATCAAGTCCCACATATCTGCAAATTTTGTATCCCTTATTTGTTTGATTTTTTTCATTGTGCTTTCAACGGTGATTGAGCTATACACAATATCCATAGATTTTGTTTGCAGCACATTAAATAGATATTCAGTAAAAGGAAAAATTGAAAAAATACTTCTAATAAAAATTAAAATCGAAAGTATCGATACCAGCAAGCAATCCGCGTGCACTATTTTTTGTTTTTCATCAAATTTCTTTGGGTTTCAAGAATGCTTTTTAAAAGATCTATTATATCTTCTTTATTTTCCTTAACTCTTTCACTAGACGAGATGAATAGTTCCACCGCGTTGGAGCCAGTTTAGGGAAACGCTTTCCAACAACTTTGTCAAGCATTGAAGTTCGCTTAGTTGAACTGCTGAAAAATTATGACAAACTTCCTAATACTGAAAAAAAATTATTACATTCGGAAATTTCAGCGACAGCTTGGGATAAAACAAGGTTAAGTTTATGGGCGTAGCAGTGAAGAAAAATAGCCTCTGGTACAGTTTCTCTAATCTTTGTTTGTACTCCATTAAGATCGCTCCCCATAACAGCAGCACCGTCGTAGGTTTGAGCAACTAATTTTTCAAACAGCCCAGTTCACCTAGTTGCCTTATAGATAAATCAGAAATCGCTCCTGCACTTCTATCATTGCTGACGTCATTGAATTTATAAATCGTTCACAAATCTCTCCATGTTTATTAACATAACGAACAACAGTAGAGAGTTGAGAAAAACAGCTGACATCAGATGTTTCATCTAATAAAATCGCCACATACATGCAGTCGATAAGCTCACGTTTATTTGTTCTAACATAACTGCACTAATAGATTGAATTATGTCATTCTGAATAGCAGATGATGTTCCCTTAAAAACAGTCGCAGTTTTTAAATGGTTTTGAAGCTTTTCATCGAATTCTCCCATACAAAATACCAATTCAATATAGTTACCCCTATTGTCAGCGTTTTCTTCTTCATTGTGACCGCGAAATGCTAATTCTTGCATACCTAAAAAACATGTTATCCTAATCAAACGTTTCAAAATTTCTCGATTCTTATTAACTTCTTCGTTATGTCTGGAAATGGCAACTGATTTCTGCTTGTCGAGTATTAAATCAATTCTTTCTGACTTTCCAAATGTTTTAAGATCAACAAATGCATTTATGTGAGCAAGAGATTTTTTCATGGCGAGAAATTGCAGTATGTAAATTGTTTAAATCGTCGTATCCACGACTAACAGAATTCCACACAGAGTTATCTCTTGAAAATAGGAAACACGACCAACAGTACAATTTGTTATTTGAAATATTTCCACATAACCAGGGAACATCATCATACAGCTTAGGATTAAATTTCCTAGTGAAGCCTTTATTTTCTTTGCTTAAATTCAAATGTGGAATCGGTCTGCCATTATTCAATATGCGCTTTTCTCATCAAAAGAGAGTGAGTAAAATCTTCTAGTCACATTTTCCATTGAACACATCGTCAGTCATTATGGGCACTACAATGCTATAATTTATTTAACTGATTATTTATCCAAAATAACTAAAGCACAAAAGGGAACACCGAACACAAGTGAGTGCTTGCGGCTGTGGTACTGGAAAGAAGCCTTGTCAGAATTGCCAGATGTTACTTTTTGGTGAATGCACCTATAAAACTGAATGCATGCCGTATTATTTTCATTAATTAAAAAAAAATCAGAACAAAGCTTTTTAATTATTTTTAGTAAAATATTAAGTAAATTTTCTAAGCATATTTTAAAACATATTGCCTTTTGAATTTAGCTATGAGGCTCAAAAAAATATCTTATGGATAGTGAGAAGTCTCCTTAAAAAATTGCCCAAGGCAAGGCGGTGTAAACAAAATCATGTCTTATTTCACTAGACAATTAAGAACATTTTTCTGTACCCAGACTGAATTAGTGAATGCTTTAGCTACAAGTATTTCGATCTGTGTACAGAAAAATGTTCTTAATTGTCTAATGAAATAAGACATAATTTTGTTTACACCGCCCAATAGCCAGTACATGCGTGATTGAAGCCTTAGACTATTTTTAGTTTCTGAAAATTATTTTTGTCAATTATAATCCTTACTTAGATCTGAAAAGAGAACATATTTAACACATGCATTGCATGCGTTGCATTCATTAAGAAATCGCCACTGATATATATATATATAATATATATATATATATATATATATATATATGTAAAGAACGACGCTTGTGTAGAAGAACGTTCCGCACAAGATGAGGAGGGAGAACGAACAAATGAAAAATGAGGTAACCACTCGGAAATCGAACCCGGGATCTTCCGATTGCCGGTCAGATATGCTATCCACTACACCATGGGCCTCGATTAACAGAATCGTAATTCTCCTACATACGAGCAGAAACCAATGCCATGAGGGGGCACCTTCGCATGCCGTACATATATATACATTTTAACTGCAAACACACACAGGGCATTGGTTTCTGCTCGTATGTAGGAGAATTACGACTTCTGATTAATCGAGGCCCATGGTGTAGTGGATAGCATATCTGACCGGCAATTGGAAGATCCCGGGTTCGATTCCCGATTACCTCATTTTTCATTTGTTCGCTCTCCCTCCTCATATTGTGCGGAACGTTCTTCTACACAAGCGTCGTTCTTTACATTAATTATACTGTGTGTTGTTTGCAGTTAAAATGTATATATATGTACGGCATGCGAAGGTGCCCCCTCAGGGCATTGGTTTCTGCTCGTATGTAGGAGAATTACGACTTCTGATAAATCGAGGCCCATGGTGTAGTGGATAGCATATCTGACCGGCAATCGGAAGATCCCGGGTTCGATTCCCGGGTGGTTACCTCATTTTTCATTTGTTCGTTCTCCCTCCTCATCTTGTGCGGAACGTTCTTCTACACAAGCGTCGTTCTTTACATTAATTATACCGTGTGTTGTTTGCAGTTAAAGTATATATATATAATATATATATATATATATATATATATATATATATATATATACTGTATATATACACACAATGTGAAACAAAAATGCCCCCACCATAATTCGAACCCGGGACCTCCAGAGTAGAAGTTGCGGGCGCTACCATCACACTATTATGGAGTAAAAGTTAACAAAACCTGTCGTGTGTATAAGCGACCGAGGAAACCTTAACGATTTCCCGTCGAGACGTGTTTTACGATGTTAACTCTCCCGCACTCGAGGTAATGACAGCACTTAATTCAGATCTCTGTGGTATAACACTGGGATCCCATTGATAGAATTAAAAATATATATATAATTATGCGGGAATGAGGGGCCAACGGCGAATACCCGCAAAAAAGCCCCTCCCCGGTAGAAGAAGAAAAAAGCCAAACTCAAGGTTCAAAATTTTTGAGATGCCTGGACATATCTGCGTTTGAAAGATTGGAGGTCATAGACCGGGGTAAGGATGGACTGAGGAAGGTTGTTCCAGAGTTGACTGGTTGAATAAATGAAAGATTGAGAATACCGATTAACCTTTGCATTAGAGAGTTGGACAGAAAAGGAATGAGAATGTGTCGAAAGTGTGGTATTGGGTGCTCTCCTCAAAGGAGGAGGCATGCAAGAATTCAGAAGAGTAATGTCCATTATAATAGCGATAGTAAAGAGAGAGAGTGAGGCAACATTGCGGCGAAGAGAGAGGGCTTGAAGACAGTAAGAGGCAGGGAATTGATGAGACGAAAAGCCTTTGAATCCACCCTGTCAAGTAGAGCTGTGAGAGTTGAGCCACCTCACACATGAGAAGCGCACTTCATACAGGGGTAAACAAGACCCCCGAACAGAGACAGCAACTGAGTGGGGTAAAGAAACTACGAGCCGGTACAGCACAGGAGAAACTATGAAATCTATAAAATATTCATTGAACAAAATTCGCAGACTTGCTGAATTCATGTGTTGCAGGTCACGAAGGTATGTTAATGCTTCCTTCATCCTTACAAGAGAACAAATAAAGCGAGGTAATAGTGAAAGGTTAGCTGAAAGCCAATCCTGAACATTTATTCCAAAATCAACTAAATGTTTCTCCTTCGTATATATATATATATATATATATAATCATGCGGGTTGCTTCTACAGAGCTTCAATTTAATATTTAGGAGAAATCCAATGACAAGGAGAAATGTAAATGCCATGAAAAGTCTTCTTTATTGCGCAACGTTTCGAGCAATACGCTCATCTTCAGGCTGTTTAATAACAATGTGAAATTAAAATCAATATTGAATGAAAAACAAAACAGAAAATTTCTATAACCTATTCGTAAAGACAAATTTTAAAAGACTGAGAAAAGAGAGTTAAATTCTAAGTTATACAGATTTACATATAAAAATTAAGAAGTTATTTTTAAATACATGTAGTAAATGTGAAATTAATACACTGGAAAAATTACCAATAGTACACTGGAACAATGGAGCTATCTACCTTACACTGCAGTATCCGAGGCTGACTAATTTGAGCAGAGGCAAAGAACGGGAAACACGAAGGATGGCGAGGGCGATTGGGGAAGGAGGGATTATAAGGAATTGGGGAAGGAGGAGGGATCATAGCAAATTGAGAGGGACGGCCGATGAGTCAACATTCAGACTAGGGGACAATGCTTTAATGAAAAGGGATTCTAAAATTCTTAGTGAGTTGGGACAAGTATTACAACCAAGAATTTTAAAATTGTCTAAAGTGACATCAATTTTGCATTTAATGCTGTGTTCACGAATACTCGAGGCTTCCTTAGTTTTTAAAATTTTACCTGTTCGGCCACTTATTCCCATATGCGAATAAAATCTAGCCCTGAGAGAGCGAACAGTGCTGCCGATGTAATTCCCAAGGAGACACCTGGGGCAGGTAAATAAATATACAACACCGCTACGCAACGAGTCAGGGGTTCGATCCTTCGCTGAGAAAAAGCTACCTAAAGACGTTTTATTAATAAATATGATGCGGAAATGAGTATGATAAAAAATTTCCTTAACAATTTTGTAAATTTAAGCTTAAATTCCTTATTCAAAGGACCCATTTCAGGTACCAAGAAATATTTTATATCCTTCGGCACTGTAATACATGGAAGTTGAGGGCTATAAACATTATTTAAGAAGGATCTAATTAGTTTGTCTACATATTGAACAGGAAAACTATTATTAGTAAAGTATGATCTTAGATTATTAAATTCATCATTAAGTAAGGTAAAATTAGAGGTCAAATTATATCCTCTGAACAGGAGAGTTTTAATACAAGACATCTTATAGTTGAAATCAGTAAAACTAAAAAAATTCATGCCCAAACCAGTGAAAGTGGGTTTCCTGTAAACTGATGTAGTAATAGAATCACCGTTTTTCGAAATTAAAAGATCTAAGAAGGGGAGGGAGCCATTTTGCTCAGTTTCCATTGTATACGTTATATTGGGGTGCAAAGAATTTAGGAAGTTAAAGAATTGTTGCGCTTGTACCGCATTATCAAAGACTGCTATCGAATCATCAACGAAGCGTCGATAGAAAATTGGCTTGAGATGAGTGGGAGATTGTCTAAAAATTACACTTTCTAAATGAGTCATAAAAAAGTCAGCTGCTAACGGTCCGACTGGTGATCCCATCCCTACCCCATCAATTTGTTGGTAAACCTTATTGTTGAAAGTGAAATAGCATTGTTTGAAGACCAATTCTAAAAGTTCCTTCAAATGAGACAATGAAAAACCATGAAAATTATCAACTGAGCTAAAAAACCCTATCTAAAATAATGGCAATAGTTTCAGATACAGGTACATTTGTGAAAAGTGACTTTACATCAAAACTGACAAAAAACTTTTTTGAATCGAAGTTTTTACCCAGGAGGTCTTTTTGGAATTCAAACGAGTTATTTATAGTGTAAGCATTTTTCGCAAAGGGGGACAGGAGACGAACAACAAATTTTGCCAATTGAAAGGTGGGTAAGTTATACGAAGCTAAAATAGGACGGAGAGGTGTTCCAGCTTTATGGATTTTAGGCAGACAGTATAATTGAGCAAGATTAGCACCAGATGCGAACAACTGAGAGTAAGTATCATTTTTTATTATCTTTAAGGACTTTAGTCGTGACAGAAATCTATTAACCTGGTCTTCTAACCTTACAATGACTTTATTTACAGGTTCATTTGAAGGAACTTTTAGAATTGGTCTTCAAACAATGCTATTTCACTTTCAACAATAAGGTTTACCAACAAATTGATGGGGTAGGGATGGGATCACCAGTCGGACCGTTAGCAGCTGACTTTTTTATGACTCATTTAGAAAGTGTAATTTTTAGACAATCTCCCACTCATCTCAAGCCAATTTTCTATCGACGCTTCGTTGATGATTCGATAGCAGTCTTTGATAATGCGGTACAAGCGCAACAATTCTTTAACTTCCTAAATTCTTTGCACCCCAATATAACGTATACAATGGAAACTGAGCAAAATGGCTCCCTCCCCTTCTTAGATCTTTTAATTTCGAAAAACGGTGATTCTATTACTACATCAGTTTACAGGAAACCCACTTTCACTGGTTTGGGCATGAATTTTTTTAGTTTTACTGATTTCAACTATAAGATGTCTTGTATTAAAACTCTCCTGTTCAGAGGATATAATTTGACCTCTAATTTTACCTTACTTAATGATGAATTTAATAATCTAAGATCATACTTTACTAATAATAGTTTTCCTGTTCAATATGTAGACAAACTAATTAGATCCTTCTTAAATAATGTTTATAGCCCTCAACTTCCATGTATTACAGTGCCGAAGGATATAAAATATTTCTTGGTACCTGAAATGGGTCCTTTGAATAAGGAATTTAAGCTTAAATTTACAAAATTGTTAAGGAAATTTTTTTATCATACTCATTTCCGCATCATATTTATTAATAAAACGTCTTTAGGTAGCTTTTTCTCAGCGAAGGATCGAACCCCTGACTCGTTGCGTAGCGGTGTTGTATATTTATTTACCTGCCCCAGGTGTCTCCTTGGGAATTACATCGGCAGCACTGTTCGCTCTCTCAGGGCTAGATTTTATTCGCATATGGGAATAAGTGGCCGAACAGGTAAAATTTTAAAAACTAAGGAAGCCTCGAGTATTCGTGAACACAGCATTAAATGCAAAATTGATGTCACTTTAGACAATTTTAAAATTCTTGGTTGTAATACTTGTCCCAACTCACTAAGAATTTTAGAATCCCTTTTCATTAAAGCATTGTCCCCTAGTCTGAATGTTGACTCATCGGCCGTCCCTCTCAATTTGCTATGATCCCTCCTCCTTCCCCAATTCCTTATAATCCCTCCTTCCCCAATCGCCCTCGCCATCCTTCGTGTTTCCCGTTCTTTGCCTCTGCTCAAATTAGTCAGCCTCGGATACTGCAGTGTAAGGTAGATAGCTCCATTGTTCCAGTGTACTATTGGTAATTTTTCCAGTGTATTAATTTCACATTTACTACATGTATTTAAAAATAACTTCTTAATTTTTATATGTAAATCTGTATAACTTAGAATTTAACCCTCTTTTCTCAGTCTTTTAAAATTTGTCTTTACGAATAGGTTATAGAAATTTTCTGTTTTGTTTTTCATTCAATATTGATTTTAATTTCACATTGTTATTAAACAGCCTGAAGATGAGCGTATTGCTCGAAACGTTGCGCAATAAACAAGACTTTTCATGGCATTTACATTTCTCCTTGTCATTGGATTCTCCTAAATATTATATATATATATATATATATATATATATATATATATATATGAAAATTATTTCACGAAAGTAACACGTGAAAAAATTTATGATGAATAAAACCACGAAGGAAAGGAAACACAAAATGGTGCTCAAGCGCTTTCGTCTAATGACATCCTCAGGAACACTGAAGTACATAAAAAGGTTAAGCCTATATATAGGTTACAGAAAGAAAAAAAGAAAAAATAAATAACATACATACACACAGATATATATATATATACATATATATACATACATATCTATATATACAAATACATACATACATACATACATACATACATACATATATATACAATAAACAGAGAAGTAAAAATAAAAAATTAAAAATTAAAACCTTAAAGGATTACCAGTGAGGCGTACAGATTTGTAAGGAAAAATATCGATTTTTAGCACAAGATCAAATGGATTATAAAAATACAAATTTATACTGGAACTCTGCCCGGGTTTTAACACACTGCTGCTTATGGTCAGGTTTCGATATATATAAAAAAATAAAATGCAAATTAAAAGTTAATCGATTTTTAGCACAAGATCAAATGGATTATAAAAATACAAATTTATACTGGAACTCTGCCCGGGTTTTAACACACTGCTGCCTATGGTCAGGTTTCGATATACAGGGTGTACATAAAGTCAGGATCTATTTTTGTGAAGCACTTGGAAATTATATGGAATTCAATCATAAAATGATAAAGTGGTAACATTTATTAAATAATTAAGAGTAGGATTCGACGTGACGCCCATCGGTATCCCTGCACAGCTCAAATTGTTCCGCAGCATTTCTAAACACATTCTGGAGCATTTGCGGGGTTATGTTATCTGCAGCAGTTCGTATACGTGTACGTAAGTTTTCAAGACTCGTAATCTTCGTCTGATAGACGTGCGATTTGATGAAGCCCCATGCAAAGAAATCTAAAGGGGTTAAATCTGGTGATCTCGCTGGCCAAGGTCTGTTGCTTCCGCGTCCGATCCAGCGATTTGGAAAACGTCCATTTAGATAATCCTGAACAATTCTGGCATAGTGACAAGGAGCACCATCATGTTGATAGACGACGGTACTAACAATCCTATCCCCGTCGTCTATCAACATGATGGTGCTCCTTGTCACTATGCCAAAATTGTTCAGGATTATCTAAATGGACGTTTTCCAAATCGCTGGATCGGACGCGGAAGCAACCAAAGACCTTGGCCAGCGAGATCACCAGATTTAACCCCTTTAGATTTCTTTGCATGGGGCTTTATCAAATCACACGTCTATCAGACGAAGATTAAGAGTCTTGAAAACTTACGTACACGTATACGAACTGCTGCAGATAACATAACCCCGCAAATGCTCCAGAATGTGTTTAGAAATGCTGCGGAACGATTTGAGCTGTGCAGGGATACTGATGGGCGTCACGTCGAATCCTACTCTTAATTATTTAATAAATGTTACCACTTTATCATTTTATGATTGAATTCCATATAATTTCCAAGTGCTTCACAGAAATAGATCCTGACTTTATGTACACCCTGTATATAAAAAAATAAAATGCAAATTAAAAGTTAATAAAGTAGAAGACAAGTTTACCAAAGATTTAATGTTTTACCCTTCTTATCTAAATCTGTTTTAAAGGAATTCAAAATAACAGGATCGAGTTGAAAAAGACCTTTGCTTATGTTGAAGTTATTTGAAAGTTGGATAATGGCAGACTCAAGAATATTTCTATTAACAATGTTGCTTGAATGGAATAAAACTGAAGCATTATTCCAATCAATACAGTGGGCTAACTCTGACAAATGGACAAAAAGGGCACTGGACAACTGTCCTGTTCTAACGGAATATTGATGCTGTTTTATACGTGTGTGCAAATCCTTTCCCGTCTGACCTATGTAAAAGGAATCACATTGTTTACAACCAATTTTATAGATAATGCCTGAATTATTGGTAGGGCTATTTTTTACTATGATATTTTTCACAATATTGTTATATGAAAATACTACATTAATATCCAAAAGTTTAAGTACATTAGCAATGCCTAAAAAGCCCGGGAAAAATGGAAGTACTAAAATATTTTTTGACAAAGTACGAGTGTTAATATTGACACGATAGAAAGTTCGTTTTGCCTTGTTGAGACAAGATTCCATAAACGCAGATGGATAACACAAATCACTTCCAATACCGTTGATTTTTTCCAATTCGGCATCGATGTATTCCGGACTGGCGATCCTAAGGGCGCGGAGAAACATTGATGAAAATATGGCCTTCTTAGTGGGGGTATCATGTCCCGAGTAAAAGTGTACGTAGGACAAATTGTTTGTCGTTTTCCGATAGATACTAAACTTAAAACCTGGGCTTTCCCTATGTACACGCACATCCAAAAATGGGATTGAATTGTCTTGCTCAACTTCTAAAGTAAACTTAATGGAGGGGACTTGATCATTTAACTGGGTAAAACATTAAATCTTTGGTAAACTTGTCTTCTACTTTATTAACTTTTAATTTGCATTTTATTTTTTTTATATATATCGAAACCTGACCATAGGCAGCAGTGTGTTAAAACCCGGGCAGAGTTCCAGTATAAATTTGTATTTTTATAATCCATTTGATCTTGTGCTAAAAATCGATTAACTTTTAATTTGCATTTTATTTTTTTATATATCGAAACCTGACCATAGGCAGCAGTGTGTTAAAACCCGGGCAGAGTTCCAGTATAAATTTGTATTTTTATAATCCATTTGATCTTGTGCTAAAAATCGATTAACTTTTAATTTGCATTTTATTTGTTTATATATATCGAAACCTGACCATAGGCAGCAGTGTGTTAAAACCCGGGCAGAGTTCCAGTATAAATTTGTATTTTTATAATCCATTTGATCTTGTGCTAAAAATCGATTAACTTTTAATTTGCATTTTATTTTTTTATATATATCGAAACCTGACCATAGGCAGCAGTGTGTTAAAACCCGGGCAGAGTTCCAGTATAAATTTGTATTTTTATAATCCATTTGATCTTGTGCTAAAAATCGATTAACTTTTAATTTGCATTTTATTTTTTTTATATATATCGAAACCTGACCATAGGCAGCAGTGTGTTAAAACCCGGGCAGAGTTCCAGTATAAATTTGTATTTTTATAATCCATTTGATCTTGTGCTAAAAATCGATATTTTTCCTTACAAATCTGTACGCCTCACTGGTAATCCTTTAAGGTTTTAATTTTTTATTTTTTATTTTTACTTCTCTGTTTATTGTATATATATGTATGTATGTATGTATGTATGTATTTGTATATAGATATGTATGTATATATATGTATATATATATGTGTGTGTGTGGTATGTATGTTATTTATTTATTTATTTTTTTTTCTGTAACCTATATATAGGCTTAACCTTTTTATGTACTTCAGTGTTCCTGAGGATGTCATTAGACGAAAGCGCTTGAGCACCATTTTTTGTTTCCTTTCCTTCGTGGTTTTATTCATCATATATATATATATATTATATATATATATATATATATACAGTATATGCGAAAATTTTGTGAATTTAGCGAAATTGGATTCGCTTTAAAATAATTACGTATATTCATATGTTCGATTTAAATTAATATCGTTAAACACGATGTAACTATACGGAATGGGAATGGGAATCATACGGAATGGGAATGGGAACTATACGAAATGGGAATAGGAACTATACAGAATGGGAACTATACGGAATGGGAACGGGAACTATACGGAATGTTAATGGTAACTATACGGAATGGAAATGGGAACTATACGAAATGGGAATGGGAATTATACAGAATGGGAACTATACGGAATGGGAATGGGAACTATACAAAATGGGAATGGAAATTATACAGAATGGGAACTATACGGAATGGGAATGGGAACTATGCGGAATGTTAATGGTAACTATACGGAATGGGAATGGGAACTATACGGAATGGGAATGGTAACTATACGGAATGGGAACGATCTACCTGTACGATAATAATCCCGTTTTATAATCTTTTAGGTTGAATAAGACCAGCAATTATTTATTAACATATAAATAACGAGAATAAAATATGAATATAATATAAATTCAATCCAATCTACATATAAAGAATGTATCATATATGATGAATAATATATAAGTGAAAAATATTAATAACTTAACTGCGAATACAAACAACAAACAAAATAAATAGATCGAATAATAGGATAACAAAGGGAGGGGGGGCATAACACTCCCCTATTCTCTTAAGAATTAAATATTTTAAAACTAAATGACTTATACAAATTTAATGTTACTGTCAATATGTTCAAAGTTATCAATAAAAATCACATACCATCATCCGTTTAAAGAGCAATCACCCCACATCAAATACATCATCGTTATAACACCAGACTGCTCAGGGATTTTATGCACAAACCTAAC
>JAJOZX010006338.1:185000-274712 GCA_023014485.1 Bathynomus jamesi | reverse complement strand
ACAATTGTGATAAGCTAATAAATGAGGTAAGTTTGTAGAATCTGTGTAGCTGCCAAGATGAAGATAGGTTGCGGTAATTAATAAATTAGTAGATTGTCGATCTACGGTAATTAAATAGTTAATTAATATTTGGGGTTGCCAGTGATTTATCACTCAACAAGGAAAAAGGATAGACTACACGACTTTTTCCTTTAATTAACAAACTTAATATTGCAATGATTAATACAGTATGGTACATACAACACAAATGCAATGGTTGTAAATCCGTCATAAATGGCTTGCTATGTCATTAATTAATTGTCAGTGTGAATACACAATGTCAGATACAACAACAGATTATAAAGTACATTAAATTATACAATAATGATAGCTACAGTAGCTTGATAAATGGCACACAATTAGAGTTCTATGCACAAACATAAAGAAAACTGAATGTTTACACACGCGTTGAATTTCCATAATGGTATTCTTGACTGAGGCAAATGTAGGCCGAGAAAGAGTGTCTGCAAACACCGAGTTAAAATATGCGGAGAACGTATGGTGGGCTGTTACGCAAGAAACGTTTTCGGCAGCGCGATTGGCGGAAGACTGGCTTAAAACTTTAACTGTCAAATCTTGAGGAACCCGAGATTGGTTAATTCCGTTATTTATGGTTGCCTTTCCTTTGGTTTGGTTGCTTCAGAATTCCTTGATAATTGTTGTCTCTGTTGATTTTTAATGGCCGCCATTTTAGGTTCATTTTCATGAAGTCTCCTGACGATATCGTGAGTGTTTTCATGAGGTTGACCGCTGTTTCAAGCCTTGGTGAGAGGTGTTTTTTACGCAAGAGGCGTCTCTTGTCGTAACCTGACACACTTTCTTCATTATCAATTTTTGCTGGTAACGAGAATTTGTGGTGTCTACAATAAACTGTGAAGAAACTGCTTTTGTTCGTGTTAACTCAGGAATTTCTTCAGACATCTGAACCTCATTTAAGAATATTGTACCGGCAGGCAAAACCTTCGTAAGGATGGCCTTTTATTATGCCATTCGATACGTACTTCAGAAATGTATTAAAACTGTAGGCCTAAAAAGGAAATGTTTATGAGCGCCACTATATATATATATGAGAGAGAGAGAGAGAGAGAGAGAGAGAGAGAGAGAGAGCACTCATAATACTGAAATATAAACTACAAATATTAATCACTGAAAACTATTAGATTCAAATCTGTAATCACCGCTTTCGTAATTACTGTAGGCTGAACGTAGAAATTGGGTAGAAAGGGGCAAGTTGGGTTCGAACCTACCTTTAGTGAGTGTGCCACCCAAGCTACCACTAAAACAGCAGAATAAAACCTCATTATCGTATTTACACAACTGGGTTGTTGCCGGGGGCGGAGATTTTCTTATTTAATAACATTATTTTTCACCAGTTTTCTTCTCAACGGAATATCGAACGGAAACTGAAAAGTGTCCGTTATGTAGAAACTCCATTATCGTGGAGTCCGTTAAGTAGAGGTTTTTATTTATTTATTGATTGATTTATTTATTTATTAATAATTTTTGAAGTCTTTAAGAAAGTTTCCAAAAGGGGAGACATTTTAAATTAATCAGATTACGCAGAAATTACAGGAATAATGATAACATTGAATAGAATATTTTTAATACATTATTAATAGAATATTTCAAAAATCATTTAAAATTTTTAGTTTTGGTTAAAAGAATAATCATCAAAGAAATAATAATAATAATAATAATAATAATAATAATTAGACCGAAAGCGCCACAATATATACTCGCCAGATAAAATGAAATATATGGATATACAGGGTGTCTCATAACTCCGGTATCATAGGAAAATTTATTTTAAATTAAATTTACAAAAGTAATGCATTAGAACTAAAACAAATGGTCAAATTGATGTCTTGGTTTGGGATTTTTTTTTTATGGTTACAGGTAGAATAACCAGCAGTGGCTAATATGGAAGCGAGTTACACTCGTGAGGAAAAAAGGCTTCTGGAGACCTGTTTCTCACGAGTGTAACTCACTTCCATGTTAGACATCAATTTAAACATTTGTTTTAGTCCTAATATATTAGTTTTGTAAATTTAATTTAAAATAAATTTTCCTATAAGACCAGACTTATGGGACACCCTGTATATATATATATATATATATATATATATATATATATATATATATATATATATATATATATATAAAATGAAATTTAAAATTTTCCCTGAAAAAGAAAAAATACTTCTAAAAGATGTTTGGAAAAAATGTGTTCTATAAAACTTTTCTTATCCTTTGATGTTCAACACCTTTTAACATCATTAATAAAGGTGATAACGTTCCTTCGTCACTCCCGATATTAACAGGAAATGACACTCTTCTCACCACCTATGACGGTCTCTAATATATATATATATATATATATATATATATATATATATCTTTCCAAACTATTTCGTTAATGGAATATCTCGGCAAAGAGCGTTATATAAGCCAAGTTCGACAGTTCGTTTAAGAATTTTAATCTCTGTCGCGTACAACTAAAAATATCTCCATTATTAAAATCTCGTTTTGTTAGGAAATAATAATAATAATAATAAACTTTAAAAATAAAAATTGAAACACCCCCCCACCCCATATAACTCGTTTACCTCCATTTCTTTTCTAAATATTTAAAAATATGAACCTCACCTTTTTTTTTCCCTCCTCACTTCTTCCATAAGTAATAAATAAAGTGAGTATAATATATAAACCGTTATATCTTATGATAAAAAGTAAAAAAAAAATTGGTTTGGCACAATTTACTCCCAACTTAATTGAAACCCAAATGGCTCCCAGAGGTCTAATACATTATATACATATAAATTATGCTTTGAAAAAGGTCTCCCTCTTCGCACATTTCGGCTTTTTCATTAAACTCTTTCGTATATACTTATATACACTTAATAAAAGGAGGACTTTTCTGTTAGTTTTTCTTAGTATTTATTTTTATTATTATTTATGAAAATTACTCTTTCGTTAAAGTCTTGCAATTACACGATAGAAACGCAATAATGTATCGAGTTTTTCATTTATTAATTGAAGTATTCCTTGTCTATATCCTTATTGGATTTTATAACGAGAACTTCATAGTGTGTTTTTGCAACGGGAAATTGAGTATTTAAGTATATGCCTTAAGGGAAAGTTCATTAAACATACACACACACACACACACACATATATATATATATATATATATATATATATATATATATACAGTATAAGCGACTTAATAAACAAAAAATGTATTTTGCTTAAGTATATGAGGTGTTTGTGTAGTGAAGTGAGTATATATATATAATAATAATATATAATGCATATATATATATATATATATATATATATATATATATATATATATATATATATATAATTAAATTATGCATTAACCCGTTTGCTGCGCAACCCGTAATATTACGGACTCTCGCTTCTGACAATTTCTGCGCAGTCCCGTATATATGATACACGGGTTTAAATTTTAAACTGAGATATCTCTTTGCGTAACCTGTAAATTTGGCTCGACTCATAACGGGTTAAGCTTAAAAGTCGTGTGATGCCTGTGAACCGTAATCACAGGCATCACTAAGGATCACAGGCATTACTAAAATTACTGGTTTCACATATTTCACACTGGTTCCTCCTTCTTTTGGGTATCAGATCTTCTTCTCAAATGATATAATAACTTTTTCAATAATAAATAACTTCTTCAGATAGAAGAAATTAATTTTGAAACTTCTATTTGGGGTGATTTAAGACAATAGAAAATAATATTTCTATACAGGGTGTCCCATAAGTCCGGCATCATGGGAAAAATAATGTAAAAGGCAACACAAAAGCTTTTATTTACAGAACGTGCTCAATATGTCCACCATTGTTTTCAATACACAAATTCAGACGTGATACCCAGTCAGCAAGCACACGGTGAATGATGTCAGGAGTAA
This sequence comes from Bathynomus jamesi, assembly GCA_023014485.1. Lineage (NCBI taxonomy): Eukaryota > Metazoa > Arthropoda > Malacostraca > Isopoda > Cirolanidae > Bathynomus > Bathynomus jamesi. The sequence goes on along the minus strand of JAJOZX010006338.1, from coordinate 270,738 downwards.
TGGTGTTACATGCCCCAATAATGCGCTGCCGCAAATGTTCAACACTCCTAATTTTCTCTGCGTATACCAGCGCTTTCAAGTGGCCCCAGAGATAAAAAATGTAGTGGCGTGAGATCCGGGCTTCTAGCTGGCCATTCCACAGGCCCTCGACGTCCTATCCAATGACCAGGGAATTGTTGGTACAGGTATTCCCTTACTTGGGTGCTGTAATGTGCAGGAGCGCCGTCTTGCTGGAACCATGTTGGGAAATTTTCTTCTTCGTTCCAGGATAGCAGTCGCTGTATCATCGTCAGTGGACTTCCTTGAAGGTCCACTGCGTGGTTTATCTTCTATGGATCCTGTTTCCTTAAACTTTGCAACACGACTACTAACAAAACTCTGTGTTATTGGCTCGCGGTCTGGATGCAGTCTGTTAAATTCAGCAGCGACCTCTCTTTGACTCCGATTTCCTATGAGTAGAATTATCTGGATTCGTTCTTCCTTGCTCACAGACATTATGGCCTGTAGAAAGAGAAAAATACGAATTATGGTTTGTAGAAATAGAAAAATATGAATTTCTCCTATGATGCCGGACTTATGGGACACCCTGTATATAGAAGGTTGCGGGAAGTCTTTGTTTTCTGCGCATGGTCATGTGAAAAGAATAAGTGATGAAAGAATTATGAAAAAGGCGTACATGGTGAATGCGTAATGTAAAAAGTAGAAGATGATGAAAGAAAGTCATTAGTAAATGTATGAATAAACGTGGAGTGAAGTAGACAGAAACGTGACACGAGAGTTAATAAGGAAGAAAGAGGAACAGAAGTGGTTGTTGAGGTGCGTAGTGACATTGGTTCGAGTCTCGCCTGACGCACCACTAAAGGTATTCTCGAACTATAGGGTGAAAGGTAACTTATTCCCGGTGGTAGTCCCATTATAATCTTGTGTGTGCAACTGAGTGGAGTCTTCGATCCCGAGTACCACGAAAAATGTGAAGCGAGTTTAAAAAAAAAATATATGCACAATGTATGCGTGTATGTAAATAATACATGGATGAATGAACGTAGTAGACATTTCGACATAATGTAAGAATTGTGTATACCAGTAGTCAGCAACTTGCGGCCCGCGGGCCAGATCCCCCGCCCCTCCTGAACAAATTTCTATAATTTAATTTCATTCAATTAAATTCTAGAAAATTAATTAATAATTAGATATTTTTAAATAATTATTACAGATTATTTTGTCTCTGTTGCGAGACAATAAACCTATTGAATGTTTCAAAAGAGAGCTTGTATCCTCACATCTCGGTTCCAAAGTACTTTTTTAACACCTGAAATATACTATGCCCTATTTGATACTCTCTCTTTAAGCTAGATCTTGTTAAATAAATAAATTCCACAACCCTCGTAATAAATTATGCAAGTACTTCTGTGTGAGAAAAAGTGGTCAATGGGCTTGGCCAACTGCCACTCGCTTCGCCCACGATACGGCCCGCGTTTGAATCTAGTTGCCCACCACTGTTGTATGCTTTTAAATATATTCATTTATACAGCTCACGATCAACACACTTGTGCGTTTAAATTACTTTCGATAAAAGGTGAGGATAAAAAGTGAGGTGGAAGAAAAAATTGCACACTGAAACGCGGACATGAAGATAAAATGAAATTTGCACAGATTCATTGCAATAAATTTGATTGCTTATCTTCATGTGTGGTTTTATATATATATATATATAATATAGATATAAAACTCTCTCTCTCTCTCTCTTCTCTAAATCTTTTTAATAAAACAAAACATTCACGTTGTATTATAAGGTTTCATTAAATATTTTATAATAAATGAATTTTGGAGGACCTTCCGTTCAGCTGAAAGAATTTTGCAAAACTTCATCTCAAAATTTTTAATTTTAATTTTAATAAAACGAAGTGAGGCGTCTCCGAAAAGGTTCTCCCACCCCACCCACCCCCCGCCAAGTATATCGTGTAGGAACTTGGGCCAAATTTATATTTTAAAATAGTTATTCTAAATATTGGTTAAAATTATGGAATAAAAATTATTTTCTTAACTAATTAAACTGTTATTATTATTATTTATTTATTATTATTATTATTATTATTTATTAGTATTATTAATATTATTATCAATTAGCAAAGAACTTCTGAAGTGTCAGATGTCCTCATCAGTACAAATTACAGTTAAACGACTTCTGAAATGTTGCGAAACTATAGTTACTAATTAAAGAATAATTAATATATATATATTATATATATATATATGTGTGTGTGTGTGTGTGTGTGTGTGTGTGTTGATCAACTTAAAAGTTTGCACTGCGGAGTTATATCGGACTTTGTAGTGTACACATGTAAGTTGATCATCGTGTACATATCTCCAAATATCATCCTGTACGTATCTATTTAAATGGTAATTCAATGAGAAACTTGGAAAGAAAGGGTGTTCGAACTCGCGTCTCGATGTTTCAGAAGTCATTGAATGGCGCAACGAACATCTCGAGCTCTGTGAACACAGTTCAGACTTGAAGTAATAGCACTGCTTGGCAATATTCCACAATGCTCCCTCGCTTATAGAAATCACATAGCATATAAAGGTTTTTAGCGCAATAGTGCCTTAACAAAGTGCGGTTATTGAAATAAAAGCATAATATATATATATATACACAAACACGCTGTATATACTCGTACAGGGTGTTCGATAAGTTAGTGTAGGATTTAATTTAATTGCTACATCTAATCTTACACTGACTTATAGCACACCATATACTATATATATATATATATATTATATATATATATAATATCTCGATTCTTCATAGTTTAAGTGGAAGTATGAAGAGTTAAATAACTTTTCATATAGAAACACCATTCCAGGTTATACCTGGTTAGGTTTCTATTACGTTAAGGTAGGTTAGATTGTCGTTATTTTTTTTAAGTCTTTATTACATGAGTAAGATAAACATTTTTGTTCAAGAATTGTTTTTGCATTCGAGAAAAAAAAAATTTGTCGACGTTCGTCGAATTTTTTTTTGCCCTTCAATAGAAATGTCTCTCAAAAGTCACAACGACATAGCCATTCTTTCAACAAACTTATTTTTTGTTTTATTTTCAACTTATAAACAAACTAAATCTGTATATTATTTATTGAAGGTAAATTGTTTGGAAAGTATAATGAAATAATTTTAGTGTCATTAAAAGTTGTCATCGTCAAATATTAAGTTATAAAATTAAAAAATTATTTTCAGTGCTAATTTTTTTTTTTTACTTTCAAAAAAACTTTCAAAACTTTATTTAATTAATAGAATACGAGTACAAATGTCATAACAAATATTTAAAAACTGTAAACTCTAATATAGTTACAGTAATTTCATCTGAATAAGCTCTTGAAAGCGTGGAAGCTTTTTAGGCAAAATTATGGCACTTTTATTTATTATATAAAAATAGTAAAGTAGAGAGTAACATAATAGAAGAAATATAAGGTAATAATTACTATTTTACTCGGTGTTTTCGCGTTTTATTTTTCAATTACTCAAAATACAGTGTAGCCAAAAATTTGGCATCAACATAAACGTTTTTTTGATTGAGATGAACAGATCTTAACAGGTACTAACATTTAAACGTCATTCAAAAATATTTGCTACAGTACACTGATATATATTAATTGCAAATATTCTGAGTAAGTCTGAGGCAATATGTGTGTGTGTGGGGGGGGGGGGGTGCATTTGTAAAGCTCCGGGGAGGAAACGCAAACATGCGGTGCATCTTGCTCCTGATAAATCATGCATCCGGGCCTATAAAACCAGTCTATCTGCAATGCAAATTAATAACAAGCCCACGTGAAAGGATTGGGGATTGGACCACTCATTGGAGTAAGATAAATGAAAGCATTGTTGCTTCCACTGGTGGTGAACCACGTACAGAACATCGCTGGTACATTAGCTCTCTCTATATATATATATGCCAATGATGCTACGAGCTGATAGTACTCTGAATAGGTATATGGGTGGGTGAATGCTTTGTGAAAATAGTGAAACTCTTCCTTTCTATCTACTAAATTTGTAAAAGGCTGCGTCCCGAATATTGCTAATGTGTGTGTGTGTGTGTGTGTGTGTGTGTGTGTGTGTGTGTGTGTGTGTGTACTGAGGAACATTTTAAGATTTTTTTACGAATTTCCAGATGGTGATAGAGACGAAAGAACTCGATTGATCTTTGAGAGTTTTGGAATTCAATCTTTCTCGTTCGAAAAAAGGATGCTCATGACAAATAGAATTAGGAATTTATTTCTTTCTTGAAAGCAGTTTTCTTTCGGTGGCACTTATGTTTATACAAGCATTTATTTTTAAAGAAAGTCTTTTTTAGAGTTTCTGTATCTCTCTCTCTCCCCCCCCCCCTTCACTACGCATGTTTATATGGTGTTATATGAATATTTTGTAATAAACTCTGAAGCGGATATCTCAGAAATTTTCTTCAATATTATATATATATATATATATATATATATATATATATATATATATATATAGTATATATACTGTATATTTCTTTTTTCTCTTCCTTCTTTTGGGTGGCTGGGTGCATGTGAAGGGTGAGGGCAGGGCATGGTGTGGAAAATCTGATTATTCCGTTCTCAATTCCTGTTTCAACCCCTTTCCTGTAAAGCATTTCATACCTTGCCGACGTGATGGCTTCGCGCGTATATGGGTGTAGAGTGTAGACATGGGTAGTTTGACAGTTTCCTCTCTCTTAATCCCTGGCGTGGGACATGAGGTCTTTGTTGTTTCGATACCCGGTAAATAGAGCTGTAAATATTTTGTATAATATCAAAAGAATATGTTCGAGGTTCTAATGACGACTCCAAGTAGTTGATAACACCAGTAATTTGAGTGCGCTGATCTCAAAAATATAATTAGTTTTTCCCTATCACGTATGGTTTTCTTACTACAGGGTGTGTCATAAATCCCCCATTTATCCCCAAATGTGAACCATCTTATCGAGACCAACATTGGATTGCACATGCTAAACCATAAATTTTGTTGTTATAGACTACAGTAACGCTTACATAATAATGTAGGGTAAATATATATGACAACCAGTCCCGTTCCCAGCAAAATACTCTCTCCCCTCCCATCAATGGGTGGTTAACATTTGGGGACAGATGAGGTATTACAACACCCCCTGTAGCACGAAATCTTTAGGTGATAGAGTAAAACCTAATTAAAGCAGAATTAAATAGCTCCTAGCTCTTGGACAAGCATATTGCTTGTTTATGAAAGAATAAAAAATAACTGAAAGAAACAAAATATATTTACCTTCTTTACTTGCAAACATTTCAGGACTTATTCCAAAGACTTAAGACTACGAAGGTAGATCTGACTAATGACGACTAAACCGGTGCTTCTTTGATGTTTTCTTATGCTGTGCGTTAGGCTGATCTCGTTGCAGACACCAGCAGTAATCCGCCATCATATTTGTATGCCATCTTCCTTGATATCTTCTTTCCATGGTTTTGATGTCCTGGTGAAATCGTTCCCCTTGCTCCTCACTGACATCTCCGAGATTTTCGGGCAAACGGTCAAGATGCGAAAATAAGAAGTGAACTTTCAGGCTCATGTTGCAGCCTAAGGCGCAAAACATTTTAAGCATATTTTCCACCAGTCTTTCATAATTTTGGGTTTTGTAGTTTCCCAAGAAGTTTTCAACAACATCTTTGAAACCAAGCCATGCTTCTTTTTCTTTATTGGTCATTGTGTTCAGGAAACGATCGTCTGTCAATAACTTTCTAATCTGAGGACCTATAAAAACACCTTCTTTTATTTTCTCGTAGCTAATCTTTGGATATTTTGAACAAATGTACTTGAAACACTCACCTTTTCTATTCAATGCTTTGACATACTGCTTCATGAAGCCTAACTTAATGTGCAAGGGTGGTAGGAGGATTTTATTTGGTTCAACTAGATGTTCATGTAAAATGTTCTTTGATCTTGGGGTAAGATTCTCTCTAGGAGGCCAAGTTTTCCTCTTCCAGTGCTGGTCACGTGCTCGACTATCCCATTCGCAGATGAAACATGGCATCTTAGTGTATCCTGATTGCTGCCCAAGTAAATCATAGGTCTCTTTTAAATGAGTAGAATGGGTCACTGGGATTGATGCATATTTGTTACCGTTGTGCAGTAACACTCCTTTTAGACTGGTTTTAGAGGAATCTATAAACAACCTCCAGTCACTGGTTTGGTATTCGATGCCTAGCTTGCACACTAATCCTGTGATGTCCTTGCAAAATACCAAGGGACCATCTTCTTCGAAAAAAGGCACGAAGTCTTTCTCACGATTTCTGTACCAAGCGAAGTATGTGTCGGATGCCAATAAATTGTTCTCCTGCAATCTAGACCCCAAAAGTTCTGCAGAGTCCTTAGGCAGATTCAAATCCCTGACTAAGTCATTTAGTTCGGCTTGGGTTAATGGTTTAGGAGGATCTCGGTCAGCTGTTGGCTGTTCATAAACATCATCATTGTCTGGATTTGGAGCTGAATCAGAATCTGAATTGTATTGATCCAGACTCTCGGGTGGGCGGGGAATAGGAACTTCTGGACCATGGGGTACCGGCCTTATTGCAGATGGAAGACTTGGGTATTGAAGGTTCTCTTTATTCTTTGCATTATAACCTTTAACATTGCAAGAACAGAAGTAGCAGTCGTCGGTATGGTTTCTAGGCTCCCGCCATACCATAGGGATCCCAAATGGCAAACTTTTCTTTTTACCTTTGCTCCAATTCCTTAGTGCCGCAACACACGTAAGACAAACCTTGTGTGGAGCCCAACTTTTGTCTTGATCTCCTAATTTAATTCCAAAATAAGCATGATAAGCTCTCTTAATGAAGGTCGTTACATTTGTCCTTTGTTTTACAACAACATACCGACCACAAATATAACAAAATATGTCTGGACGATGGGTACATCCTCTAGAAGCCATTATTAAAATTTTAAAGACGTAATGTTAGAATTATCTATCTGAAAAATATGAAAAAACGAAATTAATTAAAGATAAAAAAGGTAAAAATTACAAAAACGCCCCAAAATTGTTTTGCTAATAACTTTAAAACTGTGGGTGATAGAAAAAACTGGTAGTTTTTTAATTCAGCGCAGCGAACTGCTTCAGAATCACAACTCAAAATAAAGAAATCGATTTTCATGCAGACCGGTGTAATTGATATACGATTAGCACCAATATATTAAGTTAGTTTATGCAACGTTGTTACCTAGTATACGATTTCTGCGTGTGCATAACGTAATTATAGAGCTAGTTTATATGAGACTCTCCTAGAAAGAAGTGGCTAAGCGCCAAAAGTAGAAAAACGCCAGAAAACGCAGCTAAAGTTGTACCAATTTCCAAAGTGGAATAACTTTTGAACTTCTGGAGATATTTCGTCGAAATATCTTCAGAAATTCAAAAGTTATTCCACTTTTAAAATTGGTACAACTTTGACTGCATTTTTTGGCGTTTTTTTTTTTTTTACTTTTGTCGTTTAACTACTTCTTCCTTGGAGGGCCTCCTCGTATACGAGTATACTCAAACTCGTTGTATATCGCTCGAAGAATGAAAATTCTTGAATACATTGAAAATATCCTTTTAGTGTCGTAAACATTGAATCATTTGCTGGAAAAATATTTAATATTGGTCACGTTTCCTCGTATAAGCTTCTTGAAGAGTGAGACATCTATCTTAATATAACACGAGTCAATGTTTGGTTCACGATAGAACTTACGACTTTTCGATTCTTTTTTGTCTTTAGTAGAAAGTCAGTGAAATCGTGTATTTTATTTTTAGCAAATTTTATGTCTAATCGAGTGCATTGCGGTACACAAAAGCGTTTGAATCACTAATAACTCTTCAAAGCAAAATACAGAAACTTAATAAAATAAAAGAAAAAAATTATCTAAATGTGTGTAGGAACAGTCGCGGAATTTAATCATTCGGAATGCTATCTACAAAGTGGCCACAAAGTCCGTTTGTAGTGAAATTACAGCATTATCTGTATGTTGCCCTCTTTTTTTTTTTCCATGCAAAGGGACTTTGTGGCCACCCTGTATAAATCTATTTGTAACGACTCTGTTTTTGCTTCTTCGTATCAGAAAATGTTCTTGATTTGTTACACCAGTGATGGGCAATATAGGCTAGTGAGTGGGTCGCATGAGTGGCCTTCCTTCATCCCAGTGGGCCGCAAGATTAAAAATGTGCATGCGCGCTAAACGTGGCCCCACGAATATGCTCAAATACATTTAATACACCCGAAAATTTCACAAAGAGTTAGAGAAAATTAAGAAATTTTGTTAAATCAAACAAAATTATCAGTAGATTATGGAAATATTAATATAAATTCCAAAATTTTCATTCATGTGGACAATGGTTAGTAAAATGTCTCTTGGGCCGCACTCAGAAACCTGATGGGCCGCAGGTTGCCCATCACTGTGTTATACCATCATCTTGCTATCACATAAATTAACATATTTAAAAAGTACTAAAGTTATAGGATCACCTGAAGATCAGGGCCCCCAGCCTTCTTTAGTTAGCTTTATAAGGCTAACTAACGAAAATATCACGACCTAACCTAACCAATCGTGAAGGGCGTACAGTTGACCTAACGATTGGTTAGGTTAGGTTGTGATATTTTCGTTAGTTAGCTTTATAAGGCTAACTAAAGAAGGCTGGGGGCCCTGATCTTCAGGTGATCCAAGTTATATACTTCAGTTTCTTTGTAATACGAATAAAGCAACATCCTTTTGAGACATTTATTAAAAACAAGATTTACTGCCAACTCATCTTACATCTGGCAAGATAAGTTATGCTTGACAATAAGTGTATATTTTATTATTTTCAGCTAATAAAAATGTCCGTTAAATGGCATTATGAGCAAAGTTAATCTGTAATTGACATTGATTCGTATAATAAATCAGTTTTCTTATAAAGACAAATATATAGTTGGAGAACTATTTTATCAATTACTACCGTGCATTTTTCGACAACTTTTATTGAAAAATCCTTTGTGCCATTTCTTGTTATAAAAATTGGTTTGCAAAAAATATACAATTCTTGGTACGCGTAAAAAAGTTGTTAAAAGCTAAAAAAAATGAGAACACTCGGGACCATTTTATAATATTTAGAGAAGAACTTGTAAACCAACGTGTGTATATACTAAAATAAACGTAGGATGATGAAATAGGAACGTTAAAATTATCATGTGTAATATATCATGTGTATATATACAAAAAAAATGGTGTTTGGCCCCTCGCAGATAATTTCTTTGTGTAATACAGTGTTAACAGTGGAACACTAAATCAGCTTTTTAACTAAATTTCAAATATACTCTCGAACACAATACTTAAATGAACGCAATTTATGACCAACGATTTATCACGCGGACAAACGTTCATTTAACTGAATTATGGTCATATTGAAATGCATAAATATTATTTTTCAATACTAAACATTTCGGTTCTAAATTAAACAATAAATTTTATTAATTTATTTTTGCATTTAATCCATTCTATAATTAAAGGAGTTTAAATCGGAGTTTGTATAATAGAAGAGTATATATATATATATATATATATATTATATATATATATATATACACACACAGTATATGACCATCATTTACTCGAAATATTCCTCATTCAAAAAATAATTATTTTCAGGTTAAAAGCAGACATGAATGGATGATCGGTTTCCGTCCATATATATATATATATATATATATATATATATATTATATACACTGTGTGTGTATATGTATATATATACACACACACATATATATATATATATATATATATATATATATATATACACACCGTATATACTCGTGTATAGGTCGAGTTTTTAAGACTGAATTCTTAGGCAAAAATTAGGGGGTCGACCTATATAAGGGTAACATTTTCGTGGGGTTGAAATCCGTGCACGATGGGGAGGGCTGGGAGCTACTGTTAGCTTCAGACATGACAAATATTTACCATTTAGTACCAGTAAACAATGAAAACATAAAATATGGACCAATTATTAAAATTACAGAATGGTAGCACAGGATGATATACAACATAAAATGAATAAATTTTTAAAAGTTTATTTATAGAAAGATACATCAATTTTTGTTCATTAATTTGCAGTTTTTGGAAATGAGTTTTATATGCCATAAAATATGGTGCTTTATTACCCTAATTTGTTGTTCCACTACCCTCAACAACTGGGGTCGACCTATACACGAGGCATATGATAAATTAATGATTTCTTGGCCAAAAATCAAGGGTCGACCTATACACGAGATCGACCTATACTCGGGTATATACGGTATATATATATATATATCGTTGTCCCGTCGTGAGTAAACCCCGTTCGATACCACTTCATTTATCATAGCTAAATGGCTTAGTAGCGGATTAACAGTGAAAATAAGATAGACACGAACTGCTTTCAAAAGACGTGAGTTGATGTACGACAAAAAGATAGAAGCAATCACGGCCTTCAGACGGTGAAAAATCTGAACGCTTCCATGAGTCTATTAGGAGGAAATGATTTATCTATTTTCTCTAAACAGAATGAGAAAATTGAGCAAGAAAAGGGAGAAAAATGAGAAAAAGAAAAGACGCGAACGTCACATTCCGCTTAAATATGTATTTCAACGTTCCTTTGATCATCTTACAGAAAGAAGATAATGAGAAAATGTAGTGAAGAGGAATGGTAACAAAAGAACAGGAATAAAAGAGAGGAAGAGACCCAGTAAAGGAGGATGGATTTGCACCTGAAAACCAATTTTCGGTAGACTGCCAACACGCGTTTATCACGAAAATAAAATAGAATATTGATTGGTTGGTATTTTATTGCTTAACTTTTGTACTTTACTTTGTTAATTTATCAATTTTTGTTATTTTATTCACTCATTAAAGGCCTAACTTAACTTATTGGAAGAGGGCCTTTAACTGCTGTTCATTTTCATACTTGGAATGTTTATTTAGTTTACCCTGAGGTACATTTAAGGCATGAGGCTTGTAAATCACAAGTTAAACTAAGAGAGAGAGAGAGAGAGAGAGAGAGAGAGAGAGAGAGAGAGAGAGAGAGAGAGAGAGAGAGAGAGAGAATGTTTATGTAATTGCATAATAGTAAAGGGTCCTACTCTGAACAAACACTTCTTAACAAGATGACACAAATTAAATCTATATCTCGCTTTCGAGAAAGCAGCAAGCCAAAGGGAAGGTCTCCATTGTATACCGTGACCTAATAACAAAAATCTCCTTAAATGTGAACAACAAAAATCTCCTTTAAATGTATATTTTTCTCCTTGGTTGGTCGTGGTAAAGACAATTCAGAAGGTACTCAACAAATTGGTTATTTTAAAAATCTCTCTCTCTCTCTCTCTCTCTCTCTCTCTCTCTCACACACACACACACACACACACACACACACAAACAAACACAATTTCTATCTGTCAGTTTAAAATACACTTGTGACAACAAATATGAAATGAAATAATAAATTATGACTGAATTTCACTCGTCCAAATAGCAATTTTCATTAATGATTCCATTTACTACACGTTTGCTTCTTTAATAACAACATCAACAACACACAAATACGAGTACATATTCCTGAAACTTTATACCACAGTATTTTTTATATGTGCATGACGTCATTATTTACATTTCTTAAGTGGTAGGCGGAGCTAAAAGCTGGATAAAAACAAATAGAATTGTATTGGTAAAAAGATGAATTTTACTTCGAAACTTTTAGTGTAATTGTTCTCTGGAGTCATTTGTTAACATATTAAAGAAGTAGAAAAGATTATTCTAAGACTTAAAGGCGAGGTCGGATCATATAAATCAATAACTAGCATTTCTCCAATAAAAAACGTATAGAGCAGGTGCTCCCAACCTTTTCAGGACGGCGTACCACTTTTGACTTTTTGCCATCATGTTTTTCGAAGTATCATCCATTAAGGAAAGAAGGAAGGAAAGGAGGAAGGTGCTACCACCTAATCAAAACCATAGGATTTGGTTGGGAGGGGGGAGAACTGTCGTGTTCAGTCCTGAATTTTCAGTCTTATCTTAAGGTTACATTTATTCTAATGGTAATCATCGACAATTTTACTGGGTTAAAATTTTGATTTTGGCCACTCAAGTTATCGTTAAATAACCCGAAGAAGGAAAGGTTGTGGGTTATTCACCTACAACTAATATTATTTTTTAAAATATCATCATGAAAGTCATTACCAATTAGCAAGCTGCGTATTTGTAACCCTCTTGCGTACTATTTGAAAGAGGTCCGTGTACCGCAGGTTGGGAACCAGTGAATAGAGTATATTTTCAACGGTTAAAATGCGTTTCTTGCTAGTTGAAATTTCGTCTGCTCGTGACGTCACATGTAAAAAAAAGAACGTGGGTCTTTTTTGTCAATTTGCATTTCGGGTAAAATTTTATCTCTTAACCAAAACCAATCTCTGATTTTGTTCATATAACCTGAGTTACTATTTACAGTGTAAATTTACAGCCGTAATACAAGATGAAGCAAAACTAGGAAATATCGTATAATGATCTAAGTCAAGACAGCTTTACAACCTGGATGAATTTTTACGTATGAACTAAATTGTAATTTCCTTAATTGTGGAAATAACCATGCTGTGCATATATGAACTTTGACATGTTTTACTCATCTCTTAAATAAGTAGAATCAGAAACTTTTTTTTTTTTAATTATACAAGGTATCCGATACCCAGATAGACGTACATGCATTCTAACTGTACTATCGGATTCAATAACCTAGATACACTAGTCCATACGTAAATGATATAAATCATCCGGGTGCTACTACAGCGTGATTCCTACCGGTGACTTCGATACTATAGGGTGATTCCTACCCGTTTTGGTTCGAAACTACAGTACTGTAGAGTGTGATTCCTATCCAAGGTATAAATGAAAATATAATAAATATAAAATGCTATTTATTATTCAATTTTATTTATTTAAAAAATAGTTTCGGTGCTACTATAGTATGTGGTCTACCTACGATTGGTTAGGTTTAGTCACGATATTTTCGTTAAAACTAACGAAAATATCATGACTAAACCTAACCAATCGTCAAGGGCGATGGACATTGGAATGTAAACAAGCAATTAGTAAACAAGGTAAGAAGCTATAATTAAAAGGTAGACCGCCGAATCGAGGTAGGGATCACGCTATAGTAGCACCATCATCTGTGCACTGGGTCCATAAGGTAGGTATGACCCAGTGTATTAGGGCCCCCAGTCTTCGTTAGTTAGCCTTATAAGGCTAACTAACGAAAATATCACGACTTAACCTAACCAATCATTAGGTCAACTGTACTCCCTTGACGATTGGTTAGGTTAAGTCGTGATATTTTCGTTAGTTAGCCTTATAAAGCTAACTAACGAAAGCTGGGGGACCTGATCTTCAGGTGATCCAAAATGCGTACTGCTAGTAGTTAATGAAAGTTTAATAATGAACTTAAGCCATTCGGTTGTTAATGTTAGAATAAATTTGAACTAAATTTTAGTCTTCGATTGTTGAGAAATCTACTCTACACGAATAGATACAACCAAGTTTTCTACGTACGAATCTACTTTTCCATCACACTTTAATTAAGAATCATTTCACTCATCGTATCTGGCTGGATCTCGTAGATATCAAAGTTATCACATCTGAACTTAAAAACGTTTTTAGAGATACTGAATTTTGCAACTGTGCAAAATACGAGGAACTACTGAAAATAAATTATGAGTTTCGACTAAGTAAGCCTTTCACGAAATTGTGAAGTTAATGCAACTTATACTGACCATTCCTGTAACCACTATTTCACCTGAGCGAAGTTGTTCAACGCTTGACGGAGTTTCAAAGACTCACTTATGAAGCACAATGAATCGTGATAGACTTTCCAACTTGAAAGAAAAATTGTAACCGATTTGGAAAATAAACAAGATATGCATTGAAGAGTAATTGAGAACTCTGCTTTGAAACCAAGAAGACTCTCGACTTTGTGATGTTCAAATGAAAATAACGACAGGTATGTCGTATGTGTAACTGTTGTTGTTTTAAATTTTAGGCAGGGCATATCACAACGATTGTAAAATTTCCAGTATAATGTACATTATATGGGAAGCTTTACGCTGATCATGTTTTAAGAGCCAGCGTCGCTATTGTATATATACACTGCGTATACAGGGTGATTCAAAAATAATGTAGACACATTTTGAAATTATTAATTTTAGATGTTAATGGTATAATGATGGTGTATTTATTAGCATTCAGTATTACTTAAAAATTGGCGCAATATTACAATTGTTTTGTTAGGCGTTGCGTAGATCAAGCATAGATCAAGTCATCTTAACATCTTACATAGCCTGAGCCTAAGCCATGGCGGATACACGGCTGACTTTCGAACAGAGAACATCATTTTGAAGTAGTACTGGAAGTATAAAAATGTAATGGAAGTGCAGCGTGTCTGGATACAAGAGTATGGAACAGTAGCTCTCATTCGTACAACAATGGGTCGTATACATGATAAATTTGAAGAACATGGAACTGTCCGAAATGTAAATAAAATCAAGTGCGGGAGAAAACGGCAGCACAAAGTGAACAAAATGTGAAAACTGTAATGACAGTGAACCAGCGTTCTCCAAAAAAGTCAACAAGGTGCTGTGCGCGTGAATCAGGATCAGTCAACTTACCACTCATTGTATTTTAAAGGAATTAAACTAGAAACCATACATACATAGGTTTTTGTACGTTCTTAACGAGGATGATCATGATAGAAGATAGAACTCCGCGAGTGCTTGGTTTACTGCTGAGTAATGAACATTGTGAATTTGAGGGTAGGATAATTTGGCTGATGAAGCTACTTTAAAACTGAATGGCCATACAAATCGTCACAACTATGTATTTTGGGCATGCAAAACTCAAACATTTATGTTGAGAATCATGTTAACTTGACAGGCCTTACGGTGTGGCTTGGGTTTTCTCCTGGTGGCTTTGTCGAACCATTCTTTTTTAATGGTACTGTAACAGGTCAGAATTATCTGGAAATGCTGCGTGATGATGCCGTTCTCACAATACGACATCTACACGGGAACCATAAGGTTTACTTTCAGCAAGATGACGTACTGCCACATTATCATAGAGATGTTCGAGCTCTTCTTGATACAGAGTTTCCTGGGTTGTGGATAGGTCATCGTGGAACCGCTACTGAATATCCTCCAAGGTCACCTGATCTTACACTACTGGGCTTCTCTCTGGGGATACCTGAAGGACTAAGTGTATGGTACTGATCCTCAAAATGTGCAACACTTAAAAGAAGCGATTATTCGGGAAATACGCAAAATCTCAACTACAGTAATATGAACACGAATGAGTGCCGATCTGTTTTGGGACATTGCGCCGCATGTTTGCGTGTATATCAAGGGCGGATCTAGGCATTTCAGTAAGGGTGGGGTGTCCAAAGAAAAAAGGGCACCCCTAAAATAAAAGGGCACAGTACTAAAATTTTTCTCAAAATAGACCACCAATGAGCGAATGTAAAATCAATTGTATTGTTTTATTAGATCAGTCTCATTCAAATATGATACAAAATAAAAATCTAATTTGGGTACAACAGTTATCACAGAAAATTTTTCAAACAATTACAAATGTCTTGCCAATTAAAAGAATTGTCAGAATAAGATAAAGATAAAAATAGTGATATGGCTGCACAAGTACTAAGGCACCTATGAAAACCATTACAACTACAAATTTGGGGGTACAGCGTATACGGACGGATAAAGACTCAAAATAGAATTTGAATAAAATAAAAAAGCCATGATATATTTACAAATCAAAATTTGTTTTCAGAGGCATACACATCATTCAAATAAAGCACTTACACTTAAAAAAAGACACTTGCAAGAAATTGAGGGAGGGGTCCGGACGTCGCTGACTCCCCCTCCCCCTAGATCCGCCCTTGTATATGGTGACATTTTGAATTTTTAACATAAAATGACTATTAAATGTTGTTTTTACATTGCTTACTTATGTACATAGTAAAGTTTATATACTGTATTGTTACGTATTGTTACGAGTATATAAATACCTATTTTTAATGGTATTCCTGACCAGAGTGACCACTCGCTTTTTAAGTCATTTAACTCTACGAAAAGTTCAGTGTAAAAGCGATCAGATCTTCCCAAGATCATGCTGAACTACTTACACAAAATATAAGGTAACCAAAGTGTTTTAAATAATTTCTGAATTTTATTATTTGATTTTTTCCATCTTTGATCGTTAATAATTTGAAATCTGATTAATAATAATGTTCTTTCAGCAAGTTATCTCAACAGATAATTTGCTGAAAGAACATTATTATTAATCAGATTTCAAATTATAATTATTAACCATCAAAGATGGAAAATCAAATAATAAAATTTTAAAAATAGGATGATGGTATTCCCTACATCTGTGCGTGTCAGGGTTAAAAAGCGCCACCTCGACATAAACCTAGACGTGGCGCTTTTTAACCCTGACACGCAGATATACAGATCATGTCAAAATTATTAGAATCACCAATCAAAGTTGTTGTTTTTAATTTTAGGTAATTCATTATTTAAGAAATAAATGAGTGATAATAAAACAAGTTGTCTTTTAACAACTTTTACCTTAACAGTCATACTCCAGTTTCAGTATTCTGTTACATCCGTCCTTTAGCTTACATTAGGCCTACTTTCGATACACTCGAGATATTGATATCAGATCTTCTCATCATGATACAAGACTCGTTAGGTTCGAAATTAGATAATTTTATTTGTTTTCAACTTTTTTTCATTTATTTTCGTTTTTAATATGTATTTACCACGAACTTTTCTTTGGGGTTTATATCAAGGGATGTTACCACTAGTGAAGCGACATTCACGATCTAAGTAAGATATGACTTTCTTACCATACTCCAGTTTCAGTACTTAAAATGTTGAAACTTTAGTATAATTATAAGATAAACGGTTCTTAAAAAAAAATATTTCCCTTTATTTCCACTGATTCATTTCTTAATAATATGTTAACTGCTCTAAAGAGTACATAAAAGTAACACTTTTTGACTGGTGAGTCTAATAATTTGGCCAGGGTATAATATATATATATATATATATATATACAGTGTGTGTATATATATATATATATATATAATTTTTGGTTAGTTTCTGCCCGAATTGTTCATTGTGACGAAGGTTAAGCTTTTCACTCCACCTTAAACCTACAGTTTAATGTGGAATCCGAACCACGCCAGACCAGCAGCCCAGCGTCTTAACCACTAGGCCACCCAGGGTACCCATTTATCTACCAACCACTTTCTTTATTGTGTGGAAGGATGAACAGCTGGGTTTTGCTGCGCGCCGGCTGCCGTCACTGGGTCTCGATCCCGGGGCCGATGGATTCGTAGTCAGCGACGCTAACCACTACACCACACCACTACACGACACCGACGACGCTAACCACTACACCACACCACTACACGACACCGACGACGCTAACCACTAATCACCACCATGATGAAAATAACCACGAAGGAAAAAGGAAACACAGAATGGTGCTCAAGCGCTCAAGTGATTATTTTCATCATAAATATTATTCACGTGTTACTTTCGTGAAATAATTTTCACATATATATATATATATATATATATATTTTTTCCTTTATTCCCTGTGGTTGTTTGCTTATATATATATATAAAGTGGAGATTCTTATATTCCATTCTATGTACTTTAAAATTTAAAACCTCGTTATAGGGTATGGTAAACGTTTCGCTTGAAATATTTTGTTCTAAACACGGATAACATCTGAACAAGGAGAACAAATAAATCTACGGAGATATATCTCCCGTTTTGAGTTTGTTTATTTCCGCACTTATAAATGTTAAAAATGTAAATAAGGACGCTTTCTTTGAAGGAGTAAAGAGATATTGCCTTTTAAATTAAGGAAAGCAGAGGGTAAATTAAGAAGTAAATTGAAATTGCAACAACAGAAACGCTATCATAAATGCAGATGGGAAGACGAGAGACGGTGGTAGATTGCAATAGCAAAAAAGTTTATAAGACGAAATCTTAATAACTGTAATCCTCTACGTATATATAATTTCGGAAAAGCTCCGATATATATATATATATATATATATATATAGTTAGATAGCTACACATTATATATATAGTTAGATAGCTACACATTCGACTTAATATTTAATTTTCAATAAAAAAAATTTTAAAACGTATTAAATGGAATGCACTTTTTATATGAGTGATTTTCAATAGAACTTTATAGAAATTAGATTTTCATAACTTTTAATATTATATATATATATATATATATATATATATATATATATATTCACAGACACTGTTCAAAAAAGGCTTGAGGAAATTCTCTCTCTCTCTCTCTCTCTCTCTCTCTCTCTCTCTCTCTCTCTCTCTCTCTATATATATATATATATACTAAAGGGGTTCTTCATTACGAATACGAATTCGTCTCAGAAACTCTTGATCGAAATATTAACTATCAATTCTATATTCTATAGACCATTCACTGGAGTTGATAGAGAGTAGAAGAGTATATGATTACTCATCATACGGCAACCCTAGACAAGCGCTCCTCGCTCACTGTTTTATTTATTTATTTCATTTATTTATTTATTTAATTTATTTATTTATTTTATTTATTTAGTTATTTATAAATATATACAGTTTTCGGATCACCTTAAGATCAGGATCCCCAGCCTTCTTTAGTTTGCTTTCTAAGGCTAACTAACGAAAATATTACGACCTAATCTAACCAATCGTCAAGAGGGTACAGTTGACCTAACGATTGGTTAGGTTAGGTTGTGATATTTTCGTTAGTTAGCCTCCTTATAAGGCTAACTAAAGAAGGCTGGGGGGCCCTGAACTTCAGGTGATCCCAGTTTTCATAGATGAGTATAATTTCATTATTAAATACGGATGCTGTATACAATCATAAACTGTCTTTAGCAAGCGTTTACGAGGCCTTTACAGGCTAAAATCTACTAATTAGATATAATTATTATAATTAGATGTAATAGATATGATTACAACATTTTTATACATTTTTATAATAGACTTAAAAAACTAAAGGGAACTTACAGACTAAGACATATATTATGAGCGAAATACAACGAATAATAAAAACGGTATAAAACTGCAAGGAACTTACAGACTAGAACATATACTTTTATTAGACGCTTTGTACAAAGAATAGCGAAATGTGATAAGTAAAAAGTGATAAAAAGAGATTTTTAGAAGAAAGATAATGAGAATTTTAACAAGGAGAAAGAAAGGAATGCCTTCAATAACTTTGGAATTGAAGTTTGAATCGCTTTATAAAAGATGAGAGAGAATTGATTGTTTTTAATTCATTCGCTAGAGTTGTTGTATAATTTCATTGCTAAATAAGTGTAAAAATTTCTACTACATTGAAGTGTTTAGTTTGCCCCTTGAGATATATTCACTCTCCATATACCTTGTTTGATGTTCGTGATGTGATGTATCTCATTTGTTCATTATATTCTCGATTAATATGATTGGAGCAGATTGTTTTGTAACTCCGAACATTAGGGAGCGCATCTGTAGTTCAAATAGGTCTTTAAATTTTAATATACGCAGTTGCTTTAAGATTTCTGATGTATGAGCATAATAATCACTCTTCTTAATTTTTCTAATAATTCTCTTCTGGTTTTTGATTAAAGAGTTGATGATACAATCACACGCACTCCCATATGTGATAATATTGTACGAGAGATATGGATAAACTAGAGAGAAGTATAGCTTTTTAAGTGTATTTGTGGGAAGGAAATGTAATTTTGTTAATATGGACGAGAATTTCGATAGTTTATGATCTATATTTTCAATGTGTTGATGAAAGAATAGTTCGTCATCAAGCACAACTCAATTTCCTTTCAGTGACGCGTAGTATCAAGTGCGAGTTGACAGTAATATTGAAGTCTGGTATTAATTTATTTTTTGTGATTTGCAGGAAGTTTTTGTTTTGTTTTACTTAAAGATAATTTACTGGCTTTTAGCCACTTGCATACACTTGCAATATCTCTATTTACTATTACGTTAAAAGATATGAGATGGCTGTCTGAGTACATCAGGGAGGTGTCATCCGCATATTGGAAGCTTTTCTGTTATTAGGGTTGTGAAAGTCATTTATGTTAATCAGAAATAGTAGGGAACTCAAAATGCTTCCTTGTGGAACTCCATGTGTGATTTTTAGTTCGGCGGTGATGATGTTGTTGTTTTGACGTATTGGCTTCTGTTGTATAGGTATAATTTAAGCCAATTTAGAGCAACGTTATGCCACAATAAGATAATTTATAAAGTATATCGTGGGAGATTGTATCAAAGGCTTTTGATGTGTTCACAAGTAAGAGGACAGAAGACTCTTTATTATTAAGGTTTTTATATAACACGTCTAAATACGGCTGAAATCGCTTAGCTTGTTTTATGGCCCTCCCTAAAACCAAATTGATACTTCGATATGAGGCTATTTTCCTCGAAATATTTCGAGAGCTGAACGTACACAAATTTTCAAATATTTTTCCGAATGTAGGTAAGATGGATATAGGTCGATAATTCGAAAGTAGTGATTTGTCTCCTGATCTGAATATTGGACAAATTCGTGCCTTTTTAAGTACGTCAGGGAAAATATCATAACGGAAAGACGAGTTGAATAATATTGATAAAGGGGGAATTGAACAGTATTACAGACAGCATTTGGAATAGAAATGACGTGACATGATTTATTGTTAAGGGTGGAAATAGCCGTTTTGACATCTCTGGGAGATATAGGAGAGGAGAAAATATGAACTTGGGGTCGAGGACGCTATGAGATCAGCTGTATTTTTTCCCACGGTAGCAAAGTACTTATTTAGATGACTGACTGTATTTAATGGTTCGTTATAAGTGCCATTATTTATTATACACATTTGTAGGAAAATAACTTTGTTCTTTCTTCCTATGTAAAGTTTCATTGATAAATTTCCACTGTTTCTTAGAATCACCTTCGTATTCCTAAAAACATTTCCTGTAGAACTCTAATTTTGCTTCTTTGATTAGGGTATTAATTAATAAGTTTCATCAGGCAGGCTCGGTTACAGTTTATGGTAGGTTTTGAGTAAATCATTGGGGTGGCGGTGATTTTAATCAGATAGAAAACTAAACATAGAAACTCATAACGGTCCGGTGCTAGTGTCTCCGAGCAATTGATACAATGAGAAAACGGACGGACTCATCAGGCAAATGCAGTTGCAGTTTATGGCGCGCCAACTCTAAAATTTCAGTAAGTAGGACAGCAGCAAAGTAATGATAATAGCAATAAATATAACAACCATAGCCACAATGGCGGAAATAAAGATAATGCAATATACTCTTCTTATTATCATCAATTATTTATCAATAATTGATTAATTAATATCACCAATCAATCAATATTAACCAATTAATAATACAAAATACTCGTATTATTATCATCAAATTGTTTATTACTTTTTCATTAATTTTTATAAGTACACCAAACAATGAACCAAATAATGACAATAGTAAATAATAAAGGAGTTTAAAGCAAATAGTAATAAACACTAGAATATACTCGTATGATTATCATTAATTATAATAATTATTGGGAGAGCTATTGGTGTGGCCTTGTGGGTGGGCGTTTGAATTAATTGGGATGGGGGCTATGAAGTTATTTGGATCAAAATTCACTGCATTAGAAAATTATTATCATTATCAGATTTTATTGGAATTTTTAAGTCCCCGAAATCTCTATCCTTTTGAAGAGGTTTCTCTTATAGCTGGCCAGATACTCTTTAACGAAATTCTTGGTCTCACACGGATGCACGCGCCTACAAATTCCCTTTTCACGTGTTCATTCGGGATTATAATCTTGATAGGTCTTGTGGCGTTGTTCTCCTTGGATCGACCGAGTCTAGAGGCTTCTATTATGTCTGTTGGTTTAACATTTATTCGAAGATTTCTTCGCAAAATTTCGGTTGTTTCATGGTTCAGGTCCTTATTTTCGCTTCCGGCAGGTGTCTCTCTGCCACTAATTACTATAACATTCTTATATTAGGCCTGTTGGAGGTGTTCTATTCTCTCTTCCAGTTCTCTCTTCAGCTCTCGCTTTATGTTCAGCTGATTCTTTCTGCAGAAGTTTGACTTTTTGGCTGATCGATCCAACTTGCTCCTTGAGCGTCTACGTAATCCCATGGAGCTCCTCGATTAAGAAGCTCTTGAGAAGCTCAAGAACTTGGAGTTATCATTGCTTAACCCTGTAGAAGTTGCTGCTGTTCACTGGTGCCTTGCACACGGCAAGGCACCGTGGAAACAGGTGGAGAGGGAGAAATGAGGCACCACTGCTTGGGGTCCACCAGTTAGCTATGTCGCTCTGAGTAGAGGAACTGACACTGTCGTTCGTGGCATATTAATGGGAGGAGTTTAGGCGTTTGCTCCTCCTCTTCGGCGATAGGTCGGTAGACATATGGTTCTTGCTACCTTTGCCCGTTTTGATTTTGAATTTACTGTAAGATTTCCTATGAAATGGTTACTTTCCTGGTCGTGAGACCAAATTTTATAATGTATATGTAAATATATTATGTAGATCAGGTAATTTAGGTTATGCCTAGAACACTAGGGTTAGTTTTACATGCAGATGAGCGAAGCGGCAAGATCTGAACTTTCACAAGCAATTGAAACACATCCTTCCTCGGCGAAGGTCACAACAAAAGGCTTGAACTTAGTTATATCTCCACCCGCGTAGGATACTGAAAGAGCTTTCGACCGTGTGTACAGGTTACTGGAAGGCCAAAAGCTATAATATAATGATGGGGTTGTTAAACCTCCGTCGCAGTATCTAAGGTCATATGACGGAGGGGACCTACAGCTTTACGTGGGATCCGAACCACAGGGCCAAAAGCTGCAAAATGATTTTCTCACAGTAGGAAAATCTGTATGATCTAACAACTCCCCGTCCCCCACAAAAAAAAGAAATTATCAAATTTAAGAGTTGTTTTATAGAAATCTAAAGTTATTTTGTTCAAATTTAATAACTTCAAGTGAGCTAAGTTTTAGCATGTTGGAAGCAAGTTTGTTTTCGTTAGAAAATCTTTCCCAGAGAAGCAAATAAGGAGTCTAGGCAGGGGATATACTACCGTATAAAGGGTTGACGTCAGTATTTCTCAGAAGATTAACTGAGATTACTGGTTCGGTTTGTCTGCTTTACGGCCTGTCTAGATAGCCTGAGCTCGGAAACCTTCATCATTTCCTTGAAGTCTGCATCTGTTCTGTGCTGTTCAGTTACTGCTAATAATTTTTTTAACATTATCTTGCACCTTCCTAGGGCCGGTCGAGCTGCACGGATTTTAGCTCTTGGGGCTAAGTGAAGACAATGAGGTCGAGGGGTTCGAATCCTGATGATGCTGATAATAATAATACAGGAGTTAGCGCAATGGGCTGCATTAATTGGCCTGAGCGCTGTACCAGTTTCTGGCCCTCTTCACTAATCATTGTTATTATAAAGATAATAAATAATGGTCTTTGAAATAAATACAAAATTAGCACAAAATTAAGAAGAAATTCGAACAACTAACGATAAATACACTAATGCTGAAGTACAACTGGCTGCTACAAATGACGAAAAGACAATACATACAAACTACAATACTCAAATGTCCAAAATCATGTGTGATCATGTGTGTTACTTACACACACACACAAACACACACACAATGTGTGTATGTATACTAAGTAACGTAAAATTTTGGTTATTTCAGTTGTTGCTCGATACATTGTTGACAGCTTCAAACATACCTTTCTCAGGATAACATATACACAGAGAAACAGAGCTGTCATAAAAACTAAATATCCCGTCTTTGTAAACTTCAGGGCATAAAGTTTTTGAAAGCAGATTCCGTGTATTCGAAAAGAAGGGGAAAAATATCAACAGTTGAAGACGACATTACGTTATATATTTCGATGTAAGTGGTTCGTTTGTATATGGTTGAAAATGTTTCTTCGCATGGCAGTATATTTTAGTTCGATAGACAATCGTGAGAATTGTCATAAGGGAAAATATTCTAGTTTAGAATTACGTACAAATCGCTGATTGATACCAGTTATAAATAGACTTAAACGGGCTTTTAAGAAATGTATTGTACTCTTATAATGTCATCTTCATTCGACTCTTCCTCTGTTGGTTAGTTCAGCAAAAATACGTTTAAAATACAAGCACCGAAAATAATCTTATTTGACATTCTGTTCCTGTTTTCCGTTGTCACATTTTATTTGTTTAATGTCATTCTTTTTTTTTTATTATTTCATATTTACATATTTTCCTTTACTAATTATTTAATGTTTCCCTTCTGTTGCCTCCTAAATTAAAATTCATTGGTGTTGGAAATTGGAAACGATATTGTGAACGTAATTTTTTTTGCTGTATTCCTTGACATTCAACCGCAGGACATGAGTCAAACGATAATTAAAATATTTTCTCTGGTAAAAGAGAATTTATAATCACGTAAAATTTCCAAAAAAATTCAATTTTCTTTTATCGCATTTGCCCTAAAATTAAAAAATGGTTCGGGCCAGAATTAATAATTAATAAAAAAATAAAAAGAAATTAGGAAATTAATTTATTATTCCATTTACTTAAATTTAATTTATAAATTAAAGAAAGTCTCGTTAAAATAATTTAATTTTAGATTTTTACTTTATTTATAATAATTCTAGGATCACCTGAAGATCAGGGCCCCCCCCCCCATCCTTTTTTAGTTAGCTTTATAAGGCTAACTAACGAAAATATCACGACCTAACCTAACCAAATCTCAAGGGCGTACAGTTGTGACCTAACGATTGGTTAGGTTTAGGTCGTGATATTTACGTTAGTTAGCCTTATAAGGCTAATTAAAGAAAGCTTAGGGGGGGAACCCTGATCTTCAGGTGATCCTAATTCTATTCTAACGATAAAAAAGAACAAACTTATTTTAATTTAAATAAATTTAAAAAGTTCATTTAAAATAAAATTAAATTATAATTTTAATTTTTAAATAAAAATTAAAACCGTTCTATTAACTTTTTTTTTTTAATTGATTCTTTTTAGCGATTTAAGAGTTTAAATTATTGACGAACTTTAAGTGGTTTTGTAACTTTTTTTATAAAAAATTTACTTTTGTTTAAATTATCTTTTATGTTTTTATAGTTTCGTAATTGCGGGTCGTGAAAAAAAACTTGTTTAATTGGATCACCTGAAGATCAGAGACCCCAGCCTTCGTTAGTTAGCCTTATAAGGCTAACTAACGAAGGCTGGGGACCCTGATCTTCAGGTGATCCGTTAATTTTGTAAATATACATATTTTTTCCATTAAACAAACTTTGAAATTCACTTTTTGTCTGATTGAGCAGTTTGACTGTTGAATAAATATAATTCAAGTTCTATTTGATGTATACACGTTTCATATGACTTTACTGTATCAGTTACTTCTCGAGGCACCTATATATATATATATATTATATAAGCCCTTAAAACTGTAGGTGTAAGGTATATACTGTAGGTAGACTTGAAGTGAGTTCACTTCTGATCTATGATGGATGGTGATGCATACCTGCCAAATATAAGTGGCTTTGATACCTACTTTTGCTAAGGTCATTTTAAGTACCATCTGTAAAATAATATTAAAAAATATTACAAGTATAAATTTAGACCAAGCATTTATACTGGCATTTGTAGCATTCACGAGAAAAGTGGATTAAAGATTTCTTCATTAGGAGCTTCTCATTAAACAGAACAGCTCTAAAACATTCTTCACAACATAAAAATGTATGTCCTTCATCAAAATAGACTTGCATTTTATTTCATAGTTTATAATTAAGACATCTTTATTTAGAAAGGAATACAAGTGAGAAAGTTTTACAATTATACAGGGTGTTTCAGGTCGACCCTAGAAATATGGAAATTGGCGGAATTATGATACTATGACAAACTTCAAATACCAAATATAAATTTATTTTCAAATACCATTACCAATTTCCATATATCTAGGGTCGACCTGAAACACTCTATATTTACAGTACTCTTATCTGAATATGCCATTGAAAGCATGGAAGCATTTTAGGCGAAATTAGTAGCATTTAGTTTATTTATTACATAAAAAAAAGCAGAAGTCGCAAGTGATAGTAATAGTGATAATAATAATAATAATAATAATAATAATAGCAATAATAATGATAATAAATACAATATAAAGTTTAGAAAATGTTACATAATTTTAAATGAAATGGTTTATTGCATAGAAAATAAATGGTTTAATAAAAAAAATATATAAAAAGAATAAATTACGAAATTAGCATATTTTAAATGGTTGAATATAAAATGGGAACTTCATCACTATGGTAAAAATGGCAGTAATGAACTTGCATATCGGTGAGAGCTAATGAGGTGCTTTTTTAGTGATTTACGAAATACATTTAGTGATGAAGCCTGCCTGATATGCATGGGAATTGCATTCCACACGTCTGCTCCTTTGAAAGAAAATGCATTTCCCGCAGTTTCTATTGTATAGTTAGGTTTGTGTATAAAATCCATGGGCAGTCTGGTGTTATAACGATCGTGTATTTGATGAGGGGTGTGTGTGACTGCTCTTTGAACGGGTAATATATGTTGATTTTTATTGATAGCTTTGAACATATTAATAGCGACACTCAATTTGTATAAGTCATTTAGTTTTAAAATATTTCTCTCTTTAAACATTGAGGAAGTGTGACTTTGTATTAGGTCCTACTTCCAAAGAATGTTTTCCTACAGATGTACAAAGGTCGTTATTATATAACAGAAAGCTTATAAGTTATTTTAACTTTATTCAAGCGTTATTTACAGTTAAAATAACCGGAGAGGGGTGATGAAAAAGTTTGAAAATAAGAAAGAAAACAAGTTCGCGAAGCGTTTTTGTGACGGATGATGGAGACTACACGAAGGGAGGAATGACTTCATGGAAAAGATTTTAAATAGAAAATTTTAAGCTTTTGAGAGCTTAACATTTTCTTTTGGCCCACGAAGCATTTAGATTTTAGATACAGTTTCACAATTGAAATTAAAGTAAACATTAGACTCTCGTAAGCGTAAAATTTTCTTTTCAAGATCCTTTGGATGAAATTATTTGTATTTTATATTGCGAACGGGCTCTGACTACAGAGAGGCGTAGTGGAATTATATATTCCTTGTTTATGCTTTTCGACCTTCTGCTTAACATTATTCCAGACCAGGAACGCTTAGTGAAGTAAAGAGGTGTTTGATAACAACCTGATAATCGATAACTACGGAAGATTGCAAAAAGCTTGTCGGCTCGGTCACATCGATTGGAGGCCGTAATACCAACTAAATACTAAGACGCAAAATTAAGAAGTCTTTGATAAAGGTTTAATAGATTGGCAGTATTCAGTAAATATAATAATTTATTCTATTTTTTTTGTAACACTTGACAAGATATTCTAATATTTTGGGTATGTCGCTATGCATTAACTTTTCACTATTTAATAAGGTTTTTGCTATTTTTTTTTAAACTGGCACACAGAAGTGTCTTTTTATCATAATGACGTCACAGATACTCGATATTCCTCATAAAGGTGTATAACTTAGAGGTATTATGAAGGTCATGAGCGTAGTGGAGACAGTATTATATTTTTTTGGTCCAGTTACAGTATATATATATATATATATATATACAGGGCGTCCCAAAAAAATGTGTATACACACTTTAAATAATTATAAAGGCAGTGTTTATTAAAATACATTTCATTTTCAAAATGTAATAGAATCTACAGACATTATTTAATTGTTTTGTCAACGCCTGTTTTCAAACTGACGTCCGTTCTGGTCCAGGCACTGCTGATAACGCGAAGCAATGGAATCGCAAACATCACGAAACATTTCGTTTGGTATTTGTGTACATTCTCGTTCAATGGCTGCTCTCAATTCAGCGACTGTTGCAGGTTTTATAGCGTAGACTTTGTCTTTTAAGTATCCCCATAAAAAAAGTCTAGTGGTGTGAGGTCTGGTGAACGCGGAGGGTATTCTACGAAACCCCTTCGTCCAATCCACATCCACATCGTGCCAAGTACCACTCGCAATACTCCACTCTTCGGTCCGGATCATCTTCATTAATAGCATGGACTAATCTTGGAATGTAACTTTTCCATTGACAGCGCTTCAAAATGCGTTGGACAGACGATTCTGAAATTCCTACCTCACGACACGCTTGCCGCACAGATTTCTTGGACTTTGGTGATACGTTTCCAGTACTCTTTCTTGCTTTGTGGGGCTTGTCGATGTCCGTGGTCTTCTGGAACGCTTCTTGTGGACATTCTGAACAGTTCCATCGGCTTCAAACGTATCTCTAATTCGAGTGATGGTAAGTCGCGTTGGTGGATCTGTTTGAAACTCCCTCCTAAACTGTCTTTGCACTTCAACTGCGTTTTCACACTTCCAGTAGCATTTTAGAATGAATTTCCTTTGTTCAAAGCTTAGTCTGACTGCCATTATTAATTCTAATGGGTTTAACTTGGAAAGAAAGAAACATCAATTGAGCTATCAACTGTTAAAGTGTGTATACATTTTTTTGGGACGCCCTGTATATATATATATATAAAATACAGCATTTTAAGAAAAATAATAAGTACTTTCTCAGTAAAAACTACAAAATAACAAAATGATACAATATAAAACTAAAAAATGATACTGTATAAAACTATAAAGATACAATTATTAAAAGGGCGTTACTTTTGCCGCACCACCCGGTATATATATATATATATATATACGTAGGGCGTTGCCAAAAGTAAATGCACTTTCGGTTTTTTTTCATATTTTTGATTTGATAAGAAGTCAATAAATAATAATAGAATTATCGGTTCAATATATTTAGAATTGTGTTGGTTTCTCTTTTTCCATTTTGTAAAGGTGACACATTCTGGCATTCCATTGATGAGCTTTGACATTTGTTCTTGAGGTCAGTCATCGTGGTGTCTATTTACTTTTGTCAACCCTATATACAGGTATATAATATATATTAGAAGGCCGCTGCGTCTTGTGCAGCAAAAGCTCTCTGAAACATAACCTAGAGGGGGACTGGGAGGGGCCGGTGTATTACTAAAACCTTCCTTAATGTGTATTCTAAATTTGGTGCAGATTACCCTAGCCGTTTAGGGGCCCTCCTCCCATTTCCCCCCCTCAGTTGGGGGACTGGGAGGGATGGTTGTGATACTAAAAACCTTCCCTGGTTCTCCCTTAATGTGTATAGGCTATTAATTTGGTGAAGATTACCCAAGCCGTTTAGGTGTGTAGAAACGAACACAGAATAGACAGACAGACAGACAGACAGACAGGCATCATCCCATATATAATATATATATATATATATATATATATATATATATATATATACTGTATATATATACTAGCAGAGCGACCCGGCGTTACCGGGGTGGATGTTGAACGATATATATATATACCGGGTGTCCGAGAATTATCTGTACAAGTTTTGGCTGTTATTAAAAGTCAACCATGAAGTGTAGAAATTCCAGTGTTGTCCCATTTTACAGAGAAACTCATTAAGTTTTTTCTGATAACAAGTTTTGACAAGTTTTTCTTTTTTGTACGCGGGTGACAGACATTGATGATTTAAAAGCAAGAATCACAGCTGCTATTGAGCGAATTGATGTGGATATGCTGCACTCAGCTGCAGAGTACATGGCAACATTTGGATTATCGATTGGATGTTTTGCGAATCACTGATGGTGCACATATCGAATGTTTGTAACAACGTTACTTTAATAAAAGAAACTTTTGAAAATACAGATTCTAAATAATCTTGTTTAAGAATTTTACGTGTGTTATCAAGAATTTTATTAAAAGATGAAATTGTACAGATAATTTTCGGACACACTTGAATCTCTAAAAAACTTGACAAAACTTGGTATCAGAAAAACTTAATGAGATTCTCTGTAAAATGGGACAACTGGAATTTCTACACTTCATGGTTGACTTTTAATAACAGCCAAAACTTGTACAGATAATTCTCGGACACCCGGTATATATATATAATATGCCCGGTTAAGTCAACTGAATGCCCGATTAGGTTAATTAAATGCCCGGTTAGGTCAACTGAATGCCTGATTAGATTAATTGAATGCCCGGTTAAGGTTAATTGTACGCCCTTGACGATTGGTTAGGTTGAGTCGTGATATTTTCGTTAAAGCTAACGAAAATATCACGACTCAACCTAACCAATCGTCAAAGGCATTCAATTAACCTACCCGGGTATTCAATTAATCTAATCGGGCATTCAGTTGACCTAACCGGGCATTCAATTAACCTAACCTGGCATTCAATTAACCTAACCTGGCATTCAATTAACCTAACCGGGCATTCAGTTGACCTAACCGGGCATATACTGCATCTATAAATATATATATAGCGTTCAACATCCACCCGGCAACGCCGGGTCGCTCCGCTAGTTTTAATTATATGTGAAGCTCAAGATTTTCATGACTGTTCTTTTCAATAGTTTTATTGACCAAATAATTAGTCATGAAAATCTTAAGATTCAGAAATCTTGACACAATGTGAAACTCAAAATTTTCACGGCTGCGTTCTTTTCTGTAGTTTAATCGCGGTGATGGGGCCTTCGGGCCCAGTAATTAATTATTTAATTTATTAACACCCAGGTGCACAACCTGGGGACCTAATCAATATGTGTGTGAAGTTTCATGTTTGTAACTGCTTCCATTTTGGAGTTATAGCTGGAACACACACACACACACACACACACACACACACACACACACACACCCACGTCCTTTTATTATCATTATTATATATATATATATATATATATATATATATATATATATATATAACATGAAAATTTTGCATTTGTCATGTATGCAACGACATCAAAGACATTTTCATTTTCGGTTGTTAATTAATACTATATAACATTTTATCTCATTTTACTCGTTATTTAAATTGTTACAGAGCTGTTAATTAAACACTAACAAATTAAATTTATTTCCAAGAATTCAGGTTTTACTTAAAAAATATTAACTGAAACTTAATTGCATTTCGCTTAATTGCAGGAAGATTATCTACTCTGTCCAACAGAGGGCGTTACTGAAGAACCGGCTACTAATTTTTAACAGTAAAAATAGGGAGTGTCGTGTATTAAAACTGAAAAGTGTTTGGTTTAAATTCTCTTACGATAAAGGTACGCTTTGGGTTGAAGTTAAATAGAAAATTATGTATGGCATCACCTATACTTTAGTATATACTGTACTCATAGTAGTCCGCAAATAGGAAATAAAACTCGTGTGTTAGAAACACAAAGGGTATGGAGTGCAGTGGCCCAACGAATAACCACACACACACACACACACACACACACTCTAGGATTAGAGAAGCATACAGGAGGGGAAATTAAACTGTCACATTTTTACACATAAAACAAGAGCAAAAGACAAAAATAACAACAAAAATGCAAACGGACGTGTCTCAGATAGAAGCTGAGGATGCAAATTGATGTAAAATTGTAAACAAAAATCGTGCGTAGTGTACAATAATATAATTGCCACAAAAAAGCACAAAAAAAAAAACACCGGAGATCAAAGTTATCAGTAAAATCTGTTGTTGACCTTGTGTACTCATTTTGCAGTATGGGCACTTCAACCCGGAATTCTTCTCGTATTTTGGATTAAAAAAAACGAAAAAGAAAACGGCTTTTATACCGTAATCATAACTGTAAACGGTTCTTTGTTCATTAAAATATAAAAGCGTTCTTATTTTACAAAAAAAATATTTATGGTTGAACTTCCTTTCACACACTTGAACTCGGAGAAGCCCCCCTTATCATGCTTTGTTTTAAGCTAATTACGCATGAAAGTAGAATATACACACACACACACACACGAGTATATATATATATATATATATATATGCAGTGTCTTAAAAGAAGTTACATAGCGAATTATCGTAAATTTAATTGAATTTTTTTTAAAAGAAAAATTCTTTGAAGGGTTTCGAAGGAGTTCGTTTGCGTAGCAATAGTTTTTACGGACCTTTTACCCATTTCGTCAACCAGACCAAAACATCGATACTCTAACAAACCTAACTTAACCTAACCTAACAACTTAATCTACCCTATTAATAACTCGTTGATAGACTGTCAAATCGATCAGACATCGTAAGTCCAATTTTTACTTTTTATACGGTGCCGTCATACAAAATCTTGTAATTTATTTTACATCTTCCTCAACGCACTTTCTGTATGATACGAGATGTAAATTAAATTATAATTGATAAGGAATATGAAATTACGAAATTACGTGTGTGTGTGTGTGTGTGTGTGTGTGTGTGTGTTTAAAGCTGAAACAAAACTCGCGCTTTACTTCGGCAATGTCTTAACTAATTTAAATCTTTTTCATTAAAATTTGCATACAAAGAATTTCTATCCATGTTACTTGGAGGCATATATATATATGTACAATTCCGGAAAAAAGTTCACCTGGAAACAAAGTTTCTAAGAAACATTAAAAAATTACTAATTAGTAATAATTGCGCTTTGTTTTTGAAAATTTCACTATTGCCAACAAAGAAAAAAATATATACGGAGAAAAATATTACCAAATGGTATTTTTTTTCTGCTTTTTAGAAATTTTGTTTCTAGACGAACTTTTTTCTGAAACTGTATACATTTATAAATAAATTATTACGACGACATACACTAGAGGCACTCAATATATTTTGCCCCACCCTTTTTCCTTAGCTAAATAATAGGCCATGGGGCTGAAATGTTTTTGGGCCGTAAGTTTGAACTTTCTGCGCTTCATATAACCGGATTTTTCCAGTTTGAACCTCCCCTCCTCGTATAAAACCGCTTTTAAACGCCCTTTTATAAAACCGATGGTTAACGCAGTTTCGAAAATGGCGTCTGACAGTGATGTGCGTCGTAAACAGAGAGCTGTTATCGAGTTCTTAACCGCAGAGAAGGAAACAGTTGGAAATATTCACAAACGTTTACAAAACGTTTACGGAGATGCTGTTGTTGATCGAAGTACAGTTAGACGCTGGTCTAAACGTGTGAGATCATCGGAGAGAGGGAGAGCCAGCCTCGATGATGAGCTACGCAGCGGTTGCCCGGCATCGGCTGTGACATCTCACACTGTGCAACGTGCTAACAGCATCATTCGATCAAATCAGCGCGTCACATACAAGGAACTATCACTGGAGCTAGGAATTAGTGAAGGAAGTGTGAATACGATAATTCAGCAACTGGGATACTCAAAAGTGTGTTCACGGTTTGTTCCTCGCGAACTGACTGAAGATCACAAACCCCAAAGAAAAGAAATTGCTTCTGAGTCGTTGGTTCGATACGAGACAGAAGGGGATGACTTCCTTTCACGAATTGTGACTGGGGATGAGACTTGGGTACACCGCTTTGAACCTGAAAAAAAAACGCCAATCCATGGAGTGGCATCACGCAGACTCCCCACGCAAGAAAAATGTCAAAATGGCTCCCTCTGCAGGAAAGGTTATGGCCACCATCTTCTGGGACATGAAAGCGGTAATTCTGGTAGACATTATGAAGAAAGGACAAACAATCAACTCAGAGGCATATATTGCTACCCTACAGAGACTACAGAGACTCCAGAGACGTATAAAGCGAGTTCGACCGGAGAGAAAACTGGAAGACGTCCTTCTTTTGCACGATAACGCAAGACCACACAACAGTTTGCAAACAAGAGAGGCCATCACAAAATTGCGCTTGACTGTGTTACCCCACCCTCCATACAGCCCGGATCTGGCACCTTCAGACTTCCATTTGTTTGGGCCAATGAAGGATGTTATTCGTGGAAGAAAGTTTCAGTGACGTTGAAGTCGTTGAAAGGTTAAGAGGTGGCTCCAGCGGAACCCAGCGGACTTTTACCAGCAAGGAATAAAAGCCCTTGTTTCGAGGTGGAGGAAAGCCATACAAAAAGATGGAGACTATGTGGAAAAATAAAAACTTTTAAAAAAGGTATGTAACTACAGGTGTACAAAATTTCTGGAACTTACAAGGAAACTTGGAAAGAAAAGGAAAAGGTGGGGCAAAATATATTGAGTGGCCCTCGTGTGTGTGTTATATATATAATATATATATATATATATATATATATATATATATGTGTGTGTGATTATAATAATAATAATGTTGCAAATCCATACTTTATGTGAACTGGAAATTTCATCAACAAATCCTTTAACCAAATCTAACCTAACGTAAGTTAATTTAATGTTTCCCAGTTATTAGTGTGCTACTGTAGTTTGTGTACAAAATATCTTAAACAGATTCTACAGTAAATTAATTATCGAATAAACTGCCTCTCCAGATGCATATTTACATAAAGGTGTACATATACGTACTTTATCATACCTTATGATGGCCTCGAACGACGGCTCAGGATCGATCTGCGGTCGACCCCTCTTGCAGCATCTCACCTCATTTGCAGGATTTGGTGGAACGAGTTGTTTTCCACTCTCCTCCCGCCCTCGTAGCCGGCTACGCATAGCTGGCCAGGGACTTTGCATTACAAACTGTTTTGAAATTATTCTCTGGGCAGTACGATGAAGAGTCTTCGTATTCTGAGGGTATTTTTTATCCTCGTTTTCATGGTATCCTGTCCCACCGCAGCTGGGACAGTAAAGAATCTGCCTCTTCTCTCATTCCATTGTGTTTCATTACTAAAGTTTGAGACGCACCCCTCGAGTGTTTTCTGTATGTTGGTTGGTTGGTTTGCTCATTGTATCAGTTGCTCGGAGACACTAGTACCGGACCTGAAATATATACATATACTGTGTGTATCAGTATATATATATATACACTGTGTATCCCTTACGTCTTCTTTCCAGTGGGAAGAGTTTCAAGGATTGTAGTCGAGACCAGTTGTCTTCATCTTTCGTTTCCTCTATCTTGGACGTAAAAGTCCTTTGTATGGTTTCTATATGGGCTTGTGAATACTGAACAATACTCAATCAGGCGCGGATACAGGCGAGGGGGAGGGGAGGGATTTAGGATTTGTCATGCCAGTGTCATGTAAATATTGCCAACCCGATATTATATAAAATAATAATATACAATAATATTAAAAATTATTAATTATTACGATACGAAATGTCATTCAGGCTGAAACTAGAGGAGTTAAGCCCCCCACGCCTCCCCCGTGTATCCTCGCCTGTCAATTATTGGTAGAACTAAACGCTTCTATATAATTTTAGTGTGATATTTCTTCGCTGTATCCTCCAGATAATTTCCCATTATCTCTTCTTCGTTTCAAGTCGTGATTCATCGGTAAATGCATACGAACATTCTTCTTGAAAATAGACGCCAATGTTGTTAGAATTCTCAATAATAATAATAATAATAATAATAATAATAATAATAATAATAAGCCGGTAAGATTAATTTTAACAATTTCATCTTGAGTTACTGTTTCAAAACAACAATATTCTCATTTGCGGAATGAGATCGCGAAGGAATTCATTGCGTGTTAATGAAAATTTATAACTATTTTTTCATTTTTTCTTTTTTTTTTTTTTTTATTTGAAACGACCTTTCTTCTTTGAATTTTTTTTCTTTTTTTTTAGTATTAAAATACAGTAAAAAAATAGTGTAAATTCTCTTTGTGTCGAAGTTACATAAAAGGGATTCGAGAGAATTATCTCATTTTTACCGTATAAGTTATTTATTTATTCTCTCTATATACAGGGTGTCCCGTAAATCCGGTCTCATAAGAAAATTTATTTTAAATTTACAAAAGTAATACATTTGAACTAAAACAAATGTTGAAATTGATGTCTTGTTTTGGGATATTTTTTTTTGTTGCGAGTAAACTAACACGCAATGGCTAATATGGAAGTGAGTTACAATGCTGAGGAAAAGGTGAAGATTTTCCTATGAGACTGGACTTATGGGACACCCTGTATATATAAGGAACATACAAATGAATGTAATAAATAATATACAAAAAAATCAATAAAAGAATTCTTATACATTATTCACCATAAAACTACCATTTGCAAGCTTTTTTTTTTTTTTTTTTAAGAATGCGAACGACTTATTCGAGTTAATTAATTTTTCATTGACTTTAGAACCAATTTTCTTCCTATTTCTTATAAGCAATCGCATGAAAGAATGGCGTGGAGTGATCATAACGTGTGGGAAGCTTACCCTTCTCCCTAATGAATTTGTAAACAATATTGACAGTGATAATAATAATAATAATAATAATATTATATGGAGTTGTGTAACTTCCTTTGTAATATCAAAGGTCACGTGACGAAAGAGAGTTTACGTGAAATCCGAACTGTCTATGGATTACTACAATATCTGAATGCAGAGGACGACCACCTATACAACTAATTAACAGACTCAACGTCGCTTAACCTTGTTGATCTAACTGTAAATAGTGTTGCGGCCTGGCCAAGATGTAGCCTGCGAGCTACGAAGAGAGAGAGAGTGTGTGTGTGTTTTATCTTCATAAATAAGACCACCACATCAAATCCGATCATATTTTGGCCACCTCAAACACATCTTTTTTAACTTCCTTAATTAAACAGCAGGTGAACTTTTATTTTGATGTGACTTACAAATACCAGCAACTTTATTAGGTTGACACTTTGCCATCTACTGTCATAAACCAAAGTTACTGTATTTTCATTAGTTGAAATTAATAAGTCTAATTGTTATAGCCTTATGGCAGGTTATGGGGTTAAGGTTTTTTAGTTTTTTATTCCTAGAGATGAGAGCTGTGAAGGAGTTAGATGTAAGGAGTTTTTTTCAAGTTTCTTTGGTTTTTAAAATATTTCCAAGGTATTCTTAATCCAAACAAGAAAAAATCTAGGGTTGGAACTTCAAAGTAGCTCGTACTTCCAAATAGGTCTATTAACATTTCGGTTAATATTTACACTAAACTCACTCTGACTGACTGTCAACAGACGATCAGGAAAGAAATAAACCCGTAAGGTTAGCTCCCGACTTGTCCTATT
This sequence comes from Bathynomus jamesi, assembly GCA_023014485.1. NCBI lineage: Eukaryota > Metazoa > Arthropoda > Malacostraca > Isopoda > Cirolanidae > Bathynomus > Bathynomus jamesi. The sequence goes on along the minus strand of JAJOZX010006338.1, from coordinate 233,596 downwards.
ATAGGTAGATACGTTGGATTAGATTAAGTTACGTGTTATCCGGATGAAAAATTCTCTTTTATGTCACTACTAAAGACCGAGTGTAGGACAAAAGCCCCCTAGGAAAAACAATAATAAGATTTTTTTTAATCATTATTTTTATTTTTTATTATTTACAGTTTATGTTTATAGTTTACAGTTTACGTATTTTGGCTCTAGTCATTTTCGTTTAAACTAACGAAAATATCACAACTTAACCTAACCAATCATCAAGGGCGTACAGTTGACCTTACTGGGCATTCAGTTGGCCTAACTGGGCATTCAGTTGGCCTAACTGGGCATTCAGTTGACCTAACTGGGCATTCAGTTGACTTAACAGGTTAATATTGGTTATTTCACCTAAATATCTTCTGATCTTTTCAGATTAGATGTGACACCTGACTTGCCCTACCCAGCAATTTGGCCTAGGGGGCTTTTGTCCTTGGGGACTTTTGTCTTAGGGGGGGGCTTTTGTCCGGACCCACTAAAGACCAAACTGGGTTACCATTAATGCCCACTTAGATTACTGTTAATGTTGTAACTAAAAATAAACCTTAAGTCCATCAGCTCAAGAACTTTTATTTCCAAATCCAAATTTTGACTCCAAAGGATTTAATTTTTTGGACTGTAAACGATAATAGAAATAATACAAAGTCAGAAGTCACGTTGTAGGCTTAACCGGGTCCGGGCAAAAGCCCCCTAGGACAAAAGCCCCCTGGACAAATTGCTGGGTAGGGCAAGTCAGGTGTCACATCTAATCTGAAAAGATCAGAAGATATTTAGGTGAAATAACCAATATTAACCTGTTAGGTCAACTGAATGCCCAGTTAGGTCAACTGAATGCCCAGTTAGGTCAATTGAATGCCCAGTTAGGTCAATTGAATGCCCGGTTAGGTCAACTGAATGCCCGGTTAGGTCAACTGTACGCCCTTGATGATTGGTTAGGTTAAGTTGTGATATTTTCGTTAGTTTAAACGAAAATGACGAGAGCCAAAATACGTAAACTATAAACATAAACTGTAAATAATAAAGAATAAAAATAATGATTAAAAAAATTCTTATTATTATTTTTCCTAGGGGCTTTTGTCCTAGGGGCCTTTTGTCCTACACTCAGGCTTAACAGATATCCAGCCAGTCACCACAATTTATTATTAATTTTAAACCATCTACTCCCCTATCTTAGTCTATTAAGTTGACTGTCGTTAAATGAGTTGTTTAAAATAAATATTCATAAAAGCAATTTCTTTAATTTATCTTTATAATGACCTGTTTTTTAGTCACAAAATCACATCGAGATGTATGATGCCACAGTCGTAATAGGATAATTATTAAACTCTAAAAAGATACTTTAGAAAACTTTCTGAAATAAACTTAAAGTTCTGACAGCAGTATTATTTCATATAACATCACGAAGATTTTGGAACAGTTATTGGCCTAATTAATTATGCTCGTTAGAACCCGCTTCCAGGAGTATGTTTTCACGAGTAACTTAAGTTATAAAATCTGTTTTCCAAACAATGTACAAAATGTTATGAGGAAAAAAAGTGTTGTAATTTAATAGTTAAAGTTTATAATAACGTGAAACTTTCTCGTATAAAATATAATAATAGTATTAAAGTTCAAAGATCATAAAAAAAACTTTAATGTAATGGTAAATAGTAGAGGTAATTTGAACTAAAATAGTTAGCTAACTGCCAAATCATTACTTTACTTGCACGCCTTCAGTGCTCTATCTCTTTAAGGTTTTACATGATAACAACGAGGTCCCTTCCCTGAGATTAGTTCAAAAGGTTTCTTTTATTTAGTGATCAAAGGCTGGGAAAGACTTTTATTACCGACTGTATTTTATAATTATGAAGGAAAACAATATATATATGTATAGCTACTGCACATGCGCGGGGTAGCTATGATCATATAATTATTGTTTTTTATCTGATTCATGAAGGATAATCTGTGAGAAGAACATATTTTATGATTCTTATTAAAAGATAATTACAAAATTTTCAAAGGACAACAATCCATTACATCAATTTTCCTAAATTCTTGTCAGTGAAAGCCATCTTAATTACTCTTAACACGTTCAAGACTCCACTACGAACCCCTAATTTTGTTTCAGTTTAATTAAACGCTGCGCAAGTAATTTAGGCAAATTTATACCTTATGTGTTACATCACAGGTGAATTCTCACTAAAAAAAATGTAAATACCTAGTATTTAAGTGATAGACATACTTTTATACAAAAATTAATACTGTATATAAGAGAGAGAGAGAGAGAGAGAGAGAGAGAGAGAGAGAGAAATTTTAAAAAATTGAAATTTTTCTCTAACACGATATTTCGCAACTGTTCAAACACCAATTTTTTTTTTTTTTTTTTTACAATTTCATCTTTTCTATTCGTTTTTCAACACGTTAATCGAATTGCGAAGTCTCTCTCTCTCTCTCTCTCTCTCTCTCTCTCTTTCTCTACAAAAAAACAACAACAACCCAAAAGAATCTTATAAGAATTATATATTCTTTTCATATATCGGAAAAACATGCATTTTCCATTTGTTAATGTATTTTTTTTTTTCCTTTCATTAACAACATATTCGATTGTTTTTGTTTTTCTTTTTGTTTTAGAATGGAGAGAAATGCTGTTTCTGCGAATTTCTTCCAAAAATTAATTATATTCTTTGTGGGTTACTGAAAAATATTTCCTTTCGTATAAATTTTTTGTTGTTTTACACACCACACACACACACAGAGGATTCAAATCTTGGTGAAGGATAAATTTTGCATATGCGAAAATGCGCGGTTATGCATTTATATTTCCATCTAATGGTACCCTCGTGTTTGCCAGATAGGTCTGAATTAAATGTTGTCCATTGACTGGCTCGAGTGCAGGGGGTTAACAACGTAAAAACACCTCTGGACTTGAAAGCATTATTTTTTTTCTCGGACGATGAAATGTGGTCAGGTTGTTATTATAAACTCTTATCCTGTCGTAGCTCAGTATCAGCAATCGGGTCTCCGAGTCAGAGGTCCAGGGTTCGAGTCCTGGTGAGAAATATATATATATATATAAATCTATACTATAATAAGAGAGCTGTCCGTCTGTCCGTCCGTCCGTCACACTTTCAGAAATTGAGAAAAAAATTCAGAAATTATATTACGGGCGGCAATGTGAAGCTCAAGATTTTCATGACTGTGTTCTTTTCTGTAGTTTATCCTGTCTGTTTGTCTGTTTGTGAAATTTATCCCGGGCAGTAATGGGGGAAGGGTGGGGGTAATGGGGATGGGTGGGGTAATGGGATGGGTGGGGGTAATGGGGGAGGGGGTTAGCCCCAAGTTGCATGAATGGGGGTGAGGAGGTTTTGGGAGATACCAGATTCAGAAATGTTGACACAATGTGAAGCTCAAAATTTTCACGGCTGCGTTCTTTTCTGTAGTTTAGCCTGTCTAACCGTCAGCGAAGCGACGGGAACTGTACTAGTATATAAAAACTACTTTATTTGAGAATGGATATACCGTGTGACCACAAACATTTTCCCTGTTTTTAATCGCTTATTACTCAGTCATTATTGCAGCTCACAAATGAAATAAAAAGCATTCGAAAGAGAACATTTTAAAGTTTTAATTTATTCTACATGTGTTCAAAGTGACGTCCTGGACATTCTTACATTTCACACAACGGAAAGGAAGTTATTTATTACATTTTCCAAACGCTGCATTCAATGGACTGTACACTCTACCACCGCTTGCTTTAATTCTTCGATAGAGGATGGCTCTTGCCTGAATACTTTGTCCTTGACAAATCCCAGAGAAAAAAGTCCATAGGTGATAGATCGGGAGATCTTGCGGGCCAGGGAAACTGCGAGCGATGAGAAATGAATCTTTGTTCAAAAAATCTTGTTAAACATTCCAGTGATTGCCTAGTTGTGTGGGCTGTTGCTCCGTCTTGCTGAAACCACTTGTTACTGCAGTTTTCTTGTTCAAAAAACAGTGTTCAGCATTTCTACATATCTTTCTGAAGTTACTGAAAGCGGTCTCCTTGTCTCTGGGTCCTCAAAAAAGTAAGGACCATAAACCTTGCTGCTACTCAAACCACACCAGACAGTAACTTTTGGTGAATGCAGAGGTTTCTCCAAGTGTATATTTGGCTTGTTTTGTGACCAACACCGGTAATTCTGTCTGTTGATGAACCCATTGAGATAGATGTGGCATTCATCACTGAATATTATGTCACTTAATCTTATTGGTTTTGTTCAATTATTGTTTCAATGCGTTCACAAAACATCAAACGACGCTGGTAGTCTTGTTCGCTAAGCTGTTGCAAACATAATTTTAAATGACTTCATTCTCAAATCCAACGTGATTATTTTCCGAATGCTCTCCCGTTTGATTCCTGTCACAGCTGATAGTCGTCTCACAGATTTCTTGTTGTCCGTTTCAAGCTGATTTGCGACTGAATCAATGTTTTCAGCGGTTCGCACACCTTTGCTGCGCCCAGAGTTGCCTTTATGCATGTTCTTGATTGAGCCGTGATGTTTCCATTTTGCGAAAATCCTGCGAATCGTTTTAGGATCTATGGTCCTTTGCTGACCGTATTGTCGTCTGAAAGAGCGTTGGGTGGCAACTACCGAGCCATGTTTGATCATTTCTTCTGCGATGAAAACACGTTGCATGGCCGACAAATAACCCATGATTGTGGTGGATAAAACTGTCATTTTTTTATCAGTACTGATTTCGTATCCAGGATATCGAAAAAATTAAATAAAACTTTAAAATGTTCTCTTTCGAATGCTTTTTATTTCATTTGTGAAGCTGCAATAATGACTGAGTAATAAGCGATTAAAAACAGGGACAATTTTTGTGGTCACACGGTATAAGAGAAAGTATTATGAACTACCACAGTAACAAGCCAGAACTGAAAAGAAGAGCAACCGTTTCATCAGAATTCAGACCTCAACCGTCACAAGTTTCCGTAATCCAACTTCTTTCGATTGTATTAACTAAACGCCACGATAGAAAAGTAGAAAAGTTAAAAAGTAAAAAGTTAAGAAAGTTGAGAAGTAAAATACTTTTTGCTAGTGAAGCAATACTGGAGGAACGATCGGTTTGATAACAGGCATTCGCATCGATTTGGGATTGCACTCAATGGAAAGAAAAACGCAACTTTGCAAAATGACGGTACAAAAAGTCAAAAATAGAATAAAAGTTTGGTAAAAGCATGTACCAAACTTTTCCGATTTGACTGTCTTTTGTTTTTGGTCCGCTGAACTTCTCGTGCAATTCGAGTCTGATTTTTAATCTCTTAAAATGATAATGGGACCCCTCTCCTCCCTTTCCCCCCCCCCTTTCCCCCCCCTTCTTTCTTTAACCTGTCTTTAGTTCAGTGATAATGAGTAATATGAACTGGGGATGCGTTTTCAGAAAGTATAATATATCTATCTATCTATTTGTCTATCTATCTATGAAAGTTATTTTATATAAACGTTTTTTATATATCTTTAAATATACATCTTTAAATTAATCTATAGGGTGTCCCATAAGTCCGGCATCATAGGAGAAATTCATATTTTTCTATTTCTACAAACCATAATTCATATTTTTCTCTTTCTACAAGCCATAATGTCTGTGAGCAAGGAAGAACGAATTCAGATAATTCTACTCGTAGGAAATCGGAGTCAAAGAGAGGCCGCTGCTGAATTTAACAGACTGCATCCAGACCGCGAGCCAATAACACAGAGTTGTGTTAACAGACTCGTTGCAAAGTTTAAGGAAACAGGATCCATAGAAGATAAACCACGCAGTGGACCTTCAAGGAGGTCCACTGACGATGATACAGCGACTGCTATCCTGGCTCATTTTAACAGAAGTCCCAATAATTCTCTTCGGCGATTGTCCGCCGAGACAGGAGTGTCGAAAAGTAGCATTCATCGCATTCTTCAGGCTCACAAATGGCATCCATATAAACTTCAGATCCTACAGAAATTAAGCGATGATCCCGACCGGCGGATGGAATTTTGTGAATGGGCTACGGAACAATACATATTGAGCACGTTCCGTAAATAAAAGCTTTTTTTTTTGCCTTTTTTTAATTATTTTTCCTATGATACCGGACTTATGGGACACCCTGTATAATATAATTGAGGCAGAGTCTGTCAAAAAAAATATTTAAAAAGCTGAAATCGGATACCGAAGATTTTGAAAAGAAATAATTAAGGCAGTGAAAGCTTAATATTTACTTTAAGTTCACGAGGAACTTTTGTGAAGCCCGTAGGGCCCACTTTAGCTAGAAAAGAACGCAGCAATGAAACTCTTAAGCTTCACATCCGGACTCATTGTATCAAGATTTGTGAAGCTTAAGATTTTCATGGCTGCGTTCTTTTCTATAGTTTTATTGACCGAATAATTGACTCGCTAGTAATTGGGTGCCTGCGGCACCCCAATTACTGAGGCCGAAGGCCCCAGCACCGCAGGTCTAACTAAATGGGCCCGTAGGGGCCACTTTAGCTCGTACTTATAATTGAGATAGAATTCTTTAAAAAGATTTATTAATACCTTTTATTGTCACTCAAGAGCTTATGATCTTAGATATTTTTTCGTTTATTTTAATCTGTTTAAAATACCAAAGTAGGCAAAAAAGGAGGACAGTCTATGGTGGTCAGTGTGAGAGTTAGTTAACGATTTTTTTTTTGTCTGCAAATTAGACAAAACGTGCTTGCAAATTTTTTGTCCACATTGGAAATGAACACATTGCGAGTGAGTTTATCACAACGAGTAACCGACTCTGTACTGAACGGACGCATTTCCTGAGCTCTCTGATATTGCTTCTACTTTTGCATATTGCTAATAACTTTACTTTTGGAAAGTTTTGAATTTTATATACTTGCGTTTATATTCACATTGTTATAGTTAAGTAATTGAATATTAGTGGTTTTTAGCGATTTAGAAGTTTCCATAGCGTGCCGGCTTAATTTAACTTATACTTGTGACGGTTATAAACTAATTTAACTTGCGCGATGCTGTCGCAGAAAGCGTCGTGTGTTAGGTGTGGGGTAAACCGGTAGTATACGGATTTTAAAGATTATAACGGCGGTCCTACGGCGATTACCGAGAGATCAGTTTTTTCTTTTGCGATTTAAGGGAGGAAATAGTTGACATAAAACGCAGTGTACGTGAGGTGACGGAAAGACTTGCAACGCTTGATGAGGGCAGGGGTAGGGCTACGGTTGACGAAAGCCGAACCAATACTAACGTTGAAGACGTTAGTAATTTGAAGGGTGAGGTGCGTAACCTAGTTTCTAGTTTAGGTAGCTTATCGGGAAGGTTGGATAGAGTTGAGGAAGGGGTTAAGGTTGCTCCGAGATTAGTAGATGGGGAGGGATTTGGAGAAGTTAAGGGTGGAGCTAGGCCGTGTACGTTAGGTGATATGAATCCCCCCCTATCGAGGTTTCGAACCCTTTCGCCCATTTGGAAAGAGACGTGAATGAGGGGGAAACTATTTTAATTGGGGACTCTTTAGTGCGCCATATGGACACAGAGTTCGTTGAACGACATCCAACCAAGAGGAGAAGGGTCTGTCTCCCAGGGGCTAGGGCAGGGGCGGAGCTAGCTAGGGGCAGGCGGGGCAGTGCCCCGGGGCCATGGCCTTTGGGGGGGCCCGGGTCGTTTCAACAAGTGATGAGAAGTTATTTGAGAGAGCAACAAAGCTAGTAAATAAATATAAAAATTATATTTCCTCTGGATTTCCAAGTCGATTACTCTCTTTTCGAATGTGCTTAAAAACAGACATTGAAAAAATGACGACAATCGATGAGCTATATTAATTTTTAATTAAAGACAACAGTACTTTGTGCTCAAGTTTTCCCGAAGTTGTGACTGCCATAACGTTGTTCCTCACAATTCCTGTGACAGTTTCAAGTGCAGAGAGATCGTTTTCAAAACTTAAACTAATAAAGAACTATCTTCGAAATTCTATGAATGAAAAAAGATTAAGTGGACTCTCAGTTATATCATTTGAAAACAAGAAAGCTAGAAATATTAACTTGGATGATTTAATTAATGAATTTGCTGAAAGAAAGGCAAGAAAAGTCAAGTTCTGATGTTGTCGTAACTCGTAAGTAAACTTTATTTCACGATATCCTTTTTGGAGCTCAATATTTTGCATAATGTTTTGCCTTCTATGCCTCCATGCGTACAAGTAGTATCATAATTCTTAAATATATGCTAAATAAATAATGGAAAGAAAAGTAATATAAATGTCTAATAAAAATTTTGTTAGGGGGCCCGTAAATAAGTTTTGCCCTGGGGCCCGTGACACGCTTGCTCCGTTCCTGGGCCAGGGTTGACAGAGTTAGAGACGAAGTGGATAGGATTGGCGTTGCCTCACTTGCCTCCCGTCACTCGATGTTGGTGACGATGGTAGGGGGCAACGACTCGTATAGGCCCGATACCGATACGAGAATCCCTGACCTTTTGGAGAGATTAGGGGGTTAATTAGGTCCCTAAAGGCGAGGTCAGATAGGTCTTTAGTTCTAGGTATTACCCCTAGGCACGGTTTGGGTCTTAGAATTACGTCTAAAACGATATTTTTAAATACTAAATTAGAAGAGATTTGTGCTGAGGAAAATGTACCCTTCGTAAAGCTGTGGTCAGAATTGTGATCCTAGCCTTTTTATAAAAGATGGGGGTGCATTTTAATGAAATAGGTAATGCTGGGCTAGGTAGGTTAATTAACGAAAACGTACGAAAGCTGTATAGGTCGAATCCTTCTTTAAACGTTGTGGGTCCGGGGAACGCGGGCCCGACGTGAAAAATAGTTTAAAACGCCGGCCCGTGGTAAAAAATAACTTAAATGTCTTTTATTGTAACGCACGTAGTATTAGAAATAAATTAAACGAATTTAAGGCGATAATTTATTCCGGCAACTACGATATAGTTGCTATCACTGAAACGTGGTTAAATACCGTGACTCGGGACTTGTTGGGGGAACTTGATATACGGGTTTTAAACTCTTTACTAATGATAGGTTACATAGGATTGGTGGCGGCGTTTTGCTGTACATTCGTAATTCCCTTAGGGCTATCGAGGTTAAGATAGATTTTCCGGCAGCAATTAATGCGATATGCGTTGAAGTTAGGGCGCGTAGTATTAGTTTTAATTTTGTTGTTGTTTATAGACCTCCCGTTCAACCCCTCGATACCGATACTAGATTTTACTCACTTCTTGGTAACTTTATTGACAATCGGAATAGTATAATTGTCGGAGACTTTAACTGCCCTAATGTTAATTACGAGACTTTTACTGGTAATGAGGAGGGTTTGAGATTGATTGAGTTCATGGAAGATAATTTTTTACGACAGATGGTTACCGAACCAACGCGCGGTGACAATATTTTAGATTTGGTGATGACGAACGGCGAAAATATAGTCGAAGGTTTAGAAGTAGGCGAGAGTTTAGGATGTAGTGATCATCAAATTCTTAGGTTTAAGTTATTGATAGAAAACACTAAGGATAGTAACGTAATAGAAGTCCCTGATTTTCGTAGGGCAATTTTGATAGTTTTGCGGATAGGATGAGAGTAGTGGACTGGGATAACTTATTTATGGGTAATGACACAAATTTGCATTGGGAGGCGTTTAAAGAAAGTTTTATGAATATTGAAAGGGAGTTTATTCCTCGTAGGCCCAAGCGCGCTAGAAATCATGGTAGGCCCAAGCGGTGGACTAGGGAAATAGGCGAGTTCATAAACGAGCGTAACAGAGCGTATAGACTTAATAAGCGCAATTGCACGGCAGCTAACTTTAATAGATATATCGAGCTTAGACGTCAGGTTAAAAGATCAGTTAGGAATGCTAAGCGTAATTTAGAGATACTTATAGCTGCGGATAGTAAACATAATCCAAAAAAGTTTTTTGAATACGTCAATAATCGTAAGCCGATAAAAGATAACATAGGCCCTCTAGTGGATGTTAACGGCGCTTTGGCTTCTGACGTTCAGGCGATGGCGGGTATTTTCAATAACTTTTTTGCGACAGTTTTTACCGTAGAAGACGTAAATAATGTCCCAGACGTGGACGATATCGTTCCATTTAGTAGCGAGACTATTTTGGATGAAATAACTGTTTACGAGGGTGAGATTACGCATTATATCGATAGGCTAAAAGTTAGCAAGGCTCCAGGCCCTGACGCTTTTTATCCCACACATTTGAAAGATTTGAAAGACGTTATCGTAGGCCCCTTAATCATTCACTCGAAACGGGGATTATTCCTGAAGACTTCAAATTAGCTAACGTCACGCCTATTTTTAAAAAAGGCGACCGCACAGTAGCTAGCAATTATAGGCCCATTAGCTTAACGTCAATTGTCGGTAAACTATTGGAATCCGTCGTTAGGGATCGTATCATCGATCACTTAGAAAGAAGAGATTTGATTAATAGTAGTCAGCATGGGTTTCGACGCCATAGATCTTGTTTAACTAATTTGTTAGAATTTTATAACGAAATAGTGCGCGAATACGATAGGCATAGAGCGGCTGACGTTATTTATTTAGATTTTAAAAAGGCGTTCGATACAGTTCCGCATAGAAGATTAATTGCGAAGGTTAAAGCGCACGGTATACGCGGTCAGGTAGCTAACTGGTTAGAGGAATGGCTTCGTGCTAGGAGACAGAGGGTCGTTGTTAATGGTAGTGAATCGGGGTGATTGGATGTAGGTAGCGGTGTCCCACAGGGTTCAGTGTTAGGCCCATTGCTATTCGTAATTTACATTAACGACATAGATGTAGGATTGACTAATAACGTGTCAAAATTCGCGGACGATACTAAAATAGGCGGTAAGGTTGTTAACGAGGACGATAGAAATAGGCTCCAAGACGATGTAAATAGGATTATGGAGTGGACGGATAAGTGGCCGATGCAATTTAACGTAGACAAATGTAAAATTTTGCATATAGGTTCTAGTAACAATAATTACACGTAGGCCTACACGATGGATGATGGAGCGTTAGCGAGCGTTGACGAGGAAGTAGATTTAGGCGTACGCGTATCTAAGGATTTAAAAGTTAGGAACCAGTGCCTGGAGTCTTGCGCAAAAGCTAATAGGATGTTAGGCTTCATAGCGCGTAATTTCAAATTTAAATCGAAGGATATTACATTGCCCCTTTACAAGTCCCTAGTCAGGCCTCATTTAGAATATGCCGTTCAGTTTTGGTGCCCGTATGTGCGTGAGGATATTGATAGGGCAGAAAGGGTTCAGCGTCGTGCCACGAAACTAATTCCGTCATTGCGCAACAAGCCTTATGAAGATAGGATTAGAGAGTTAGACTTGCATTCACTCGAAACTAGGAGATTAAGGGGGGAGCTTATTGAAGTTTTCAAAATCGTTAATAACATCGATAACGTAAATTTTGACAAACTGTTCACTTTCGATAATAGCAATACTCGTAATAACGGATTTAAGTTGCGTGGCAGACGTTTCATTACTAATATCGCTAAAACCGTCTTTACGTTTAAAGTAATTGATAAATGGAATAATCTTCCCGCGCCCGTCGTGAACTCTACCAGCGTTAATGTGTTTAAAAACCGTTTAGATAGACATTTTAAAAATATTAACGTTGTTTAAAATTAAAAAAAATTGGCAACAGCAGCTTTGGGGGTCGTAATCGGGGATGAGTCTGTTGACGTCTAATGCCAACTTGTGACATGCCAGCGTGTGATATGCCAGCAAAAAAAAAAAAAAAATTAGACTAACACGAACTTAGTTGTAGCTTGTTGAGTAAATTAACCCACTTTTTGTTATTCTTTATACTTATTTTTCTTCTCTCCTTATTGCATGTCTGTAGTTTGCATGGTATGATAGTGTTTGAGTTAAGAATGTGTTGTAATGCGTTCTTATTTTACTACTTTTCATCTTTCACGCCTTTCCAGCCTAGTGGGCTGCATCCTCTACCTCCCTATGGAGTGGAGGATCGGTCTGCAACAGTTGGAAGAATGAGTTAAGAATGTGTTGTTCTTCAGTTAAGAATGTATTAGATAGTTTGTAAGCGTTCTAATTTTACTTCTCCATCTTTTTCTGGCAGAGTGGGCTCTACCTCCTTATGGAGTAGAGGACCGTTCTGCAATCTTTCTTATTCTCTCCGACTATTTTTCTGACTTGTCGGCAGTGGCCGGCTGATGATGATGGTGAGTCTCTTTTTCTGAATGAATGTTAACCCGCGAGTGATAGGTGTTGCTACTTACTTAACCCCTTATTCTCTTCTCTTAACCCCCTACTCTTTCCTTTCTCTCGGGCTAACCTTAGAATGGATCTTAGGGTCTTTGTTAGCCTTAGCTTCTGTAGATCTGTCGATCTCTGCATAAACTGAGCGTGGACTCGTGGCTCAGTAAAAAAAAAACCTTGTTGAAAAGCCGCTAAAGTAAAGCGAAGATTGTTAACTTGGGCGAAATAGATGAGAAACAGATCTACGACGTTATTTTGGAGGTTACTTCTGTTCATGAATACAACTCATTTCAGTTAGGGTATTATTGCAGTTCCATACAACCACGGAATCCTAGGAATTTTGTCTTTACAATAGGTAGTTTCGACAATTCTAAGACACTTTTCTTCTATGGCATTTTTTTTGTAAATTATGTATAAGCGAGATATTTAACATTTTACATTTGACTTTGTTTGACATTTATTTTTATTTATTTTTTAATTAATGCCTGGTTAGGTCAACTGAATGCCCGGTTAGGTCAACTGAATGCCCGGTTAGATCAACTGAATGCCTGGTTAGGTCAACTGAATGCCCGGTTAGGTCAACTGAATGCCCGGTTAGGTCAACTGAATGCCGGGGTAGGTTAATTGAATGGCGCGGTTAGGTTAATTGTACGCCCTTGACGATTGGTTAAGTTGAATCGTGATATTTTCGTTAAACCTAACGAAAATATCACGACTTAACCTAACCAATCATCAAGGACGTACAGTTGACCTAACCGGGCATTCAATTACAACCGCAGAAGATTGTTGAACCAGGTCTGGGTGTTTGGTGGAATCGAGCGCGAGTCTAAGATTATTTTCGTCCTCCCTCTCGTCGATCCTGAGATACAGGATAGAAGCGCTAAAACCTTGATTCCTATCATCAAGAGGTTTATTTGTCCCGGCTCTGAAATTCATAGTGACGGTTAGGGAGCCTACAATTCTCTGAAAGACGAAGGCTACACCCACCGGGTCATTGATCATTCAACAAATTTTGTGGACTTGGACGACCCCAACACTCCCCCAACACCCCACGGATCCCCCATTATTGTTATGGGGGTAGGGGGGGGAGGATAACTCAAAAAACGAGTGAATTGCGATAGAAATCACGGTCAAAATCGTTCGAATCTCGACAAAAAACATCGGAAAGACACATTCTATAAATTCCGTGGTTGTACGAAACTGCAAATTTACCTCAGTTAGTTCATGCTGAATGGATACACATGAATACACCCTAAAATTTAGGAAACTCTTGACCATACCATGATAGAAAAACATCGCCTCTTTGCTGAGATGTGTTCCAGCCTTTCACGAGGACAGTGGAAAAGGTATTGAATCCTAAATGACTTTTTTTCGCTATCTCACGTATATATATGTCTATTATGTACTCTAATAAAATGTACTTTTATTACGAGAGCATTGAAATTTTTTCTGTCTCTGCTGTATATATATATATATAAATATATATAAATATAAATAAAGTTAATTAATCTTGGAAAGTTGTTCTTACTTTCACGCGGATCAAATTGTTTCAGAACTTCGCTTAAATAACAATAACTTTTTATTTTTAGGATTATAAATAGTAATTTACTTTCCAACCCCTTTCACTCGACCAATTTGGGAGAGAAGATGTTCTGAGGGTAGTTGAAGAGAACTTTCATTTTCATGGAAATTTTCCATCCCTACAGAATTTATTGGATAAACTTTCAACATAAATATAATAATTATTAACGAAAATAATTAACATTGGGTACACACACAATGTTGAAGTTAGTTTTTTTATTAAATACGTAAACCAAATAAACAGGTTTTAGTTTACACGTAACAAGAGGGTATAAAAGTCGAGCAAAAGTGGGTATAAACTACAGGAGGACCAGCAAATGAATTTCCAGTTCACGCACCACGATTTTATTTAGATTTGTATAAGAATTTAGTAACTGGAATAAATTTGTACGTGTGGAAAGGGTATGAGAGGCATAATGTTGGGCATTTCACTTGGTATTTGTGTGTGTGTGTCCTACGGAATCACAACAATCTTTAGGATAAACACACAGACCATCGCGACATGAACGTGCGTACACAACATTACCAGTGTCGTGGTGGTTTATCTTTATAAATGCTATCTTTGTGTGTCATTGTAAGGAACTTGCATATAAATTTGAAGTATAAATTTCGGTAAATTTCAACAACCATTTTCATCATGTTGGTCTGAAGTGATAATTAATTTAGAATGACGGACAGTTATTAACTTGGGGTGGAGAATATATATATATATATATATATATATATATACAGGGCGTCCCAAAAAAATGTATACACACTTTAAATAATTATAAAGGCAGTGTTTATTAAAATACATTTCATTTTCAAATGTAATAGAATCTACAGACATTATTTAATTGTTTTGTCAACGCCTGTTTTCAAACTGACGTCCGTTCTGGTCCAGGCACTGCTGATAACGCGAAGCAATGGAATCGCAAACATCACGAAACATTTCGTTTGGTATTTGTGTGCATTCTCGTTCAATGGCTGCTCTCAATTCAGCGACTGTTGCAGGTTTTATAGCGTAGACTTTGTCTTTTAAGTATCCCCATAAAAAAAAGTCTAGTGGTGTGAGGTCTGATGAACGCGGAGGGTATTCTACGAAACCCCTTCGTCCAATCCACATCCACATCGTGCCAAGTACCACTCGCAATACTCCACTCTTCGGTCCGGATCATCTTCATTAATAGCATGGACTAATCTTGGAATGTAACTTTTCCATTGACAGCGCTTCAAAATGCGTTGGACAGACGATTCTGAAATTCCTACCTCACGACACGCTTGCCGCACAGATTTTCTTGGACTTTGGTGATACGTTTCCAGTACTCTTTCTTGCTTTGTGGGGCTTGTCGATGTCCGTGGTCTTCTGGAACGCTTCTTGTGGACATTCTGAACAGTTCCATCGGCTTCAAACTTATCTCTAATTCGAGTGATGGTAAGTCGCGTTGGTGGATCTGTTTGAAACTCCCTCCTAAACTGTCTTTGCACTTCAACTGCGTTTTCACACTTCCAGTAGCATTTTAGAATGAATTTCCTTTGTTCAAAGCTTAGTCTGACTGCCATTATTAATTCTAATGGGTTTAACTTGGAAAGAAAGAAACATCAATTGAGCTATCAGCTGTTAAAGTGTGTATACATTTTTTTGGGACGCCCTGTATATATGATACGGGATACTGCAGAGGGGTCGACTCATAAAGTAACATACAGTAAGTAAGTAAGTAAATACATTTAACATTATTAAAAAGGCTCTCATACGAAAGAAGCAAAACCTTTCGAAAATTCATTCCCAAAATTCACTTCAACAAACGTTCACATAAAAAGAAAATCTCAAAAACTAATTAAAAACAAAAAAAAATTCTGAACGTCTCCTCGTACAGTATTTATCTGGTAAAAATGGTAAACAGTAAAAATAATAATAAAAATTAAACTCAAAACAAGTATTTTTTTGCTTTTAAAAAACAATTACGTTCATTGTAAAATGGTTTCGAGCGTCTCTCTGCAATTCCGAGACATTATACAATCTAAAAATTCATTATACTCTAAGTACGTATAATGAAGTTAAATAGTACTTATATTATTGCATTTCATAATAAAATTCGAACCTCCCTCGGCATGAACTCTTTTTACCCATCTGGAAAACAGCAGAAAACAATTAAATGGAGGTATTAAAGTATTATGGAGGTTTCATATCCGATGGATAGGCATAAAATGAACATTCGTGTCCCTCAGACACATAAACGATGCCCCAATGAAATGGGAAATTAATTGGATTAGGCTCATAAACTTCCCTTTATGGTTACCGTGGAGCTCTTCAGTAGCATGTTGAAATAGATTCTGGGTTTTAATCGCTCTTAACTTCGTACAAAGAAGCTGAAGGAAGTGTTATTACGCCATTTTACTTCCATTATTTCGAAGCCTCTAAATTATGACTCATTATTCGATAATTGGTTTGTGCTTAACAAAACCGGATTTCTATCGTGTTTTTCCTCTCTACAAAAATAGGATTCAGACGTGTCAAAAGTTCCCATCCATGAAATTGAAGTCGCACTTTTTGAAATATAACTTGGTTGGAATGATGTTGTCGGTTTTGCAAAATTGGGAATTTATTAATAATATAAAATATAGTAGAATATAAGTATATAGCAGGCTTATCCAACATACCGCCCGCCAAAAAATTGTATCAGGCCCGGCTGGCGGATACTGAAAATTCATTATCTAATGTCATATTTTATCTCAATAAAATTTAATTTTAAAATAAAATTTTATCTAAAATGTGCATACTGGTCCTCGGTGTGGGTCATGAATTGAAATATGACCCTTCATGATGAAAGGATGGATACCCCTGGTCTATATAAATATAAGTATATAAGTCTATAGAAATATAAGTATATATTTCTGCATCAACAAAATCTTTAGTATCATGTACGAGTATCTTTAGAATCTTTAGATTCTGACATGTACGAAAAACAAGTTAGGGCTTGAAAGGCATGATCTAAATTCCAAGTAGGCCTCGGGTAAATCCTGAAAAGTATACATAACTTTCTGCACATAAACATCCGAACAAATCTCAACTTAATCTTATTGGAACACTTAACTTTTTATATTTAACCAATGGGGTGTGAGAATACTAGTCACGTGATGCCACGCCTCTATTTCATCCAATCATGTATTCATAAATAGTATTAGTGTTCAAATAATGCTTGGAGTATATAATTAAATAATTTAATATTGTCAACTAGGTCAAATAGGTTAGTTGAATAATATAAAACAGTTAGAAATTTGTAGAACTCGTAAAATATTGTATTTAAAGTTGATTGTAAGCAGTGGTGTAGTGCTGTGGGAACGCGTGAGAACGGTGTTCCCTTACTTTTTTTGGTAGACGGAACGGGGTAACCTCACTATTTCAAATAAATCCGAACTTACAAATCTCTAACGTCATGAAATTTTAATTCCCACCCTTAGAAGAAATATGAGAAAGAATCATTAACTGTTTCATTTCTTTTAGCTTCGACTGAGGCAATGCTAGCCTATAAAGATCTGGTGAAACAGTCACCACGGCGTACCAGTTGTTAACTTTTTTTTAGTTAATCATTCCAGTTGTTAGCTATTTTTATTGATCGTACTGGATGTCGTATATCTAATGACACTGGAAATACTGCATCTTCAACCTTGGAATATATCCTAATATCCAGTGCATATGACCTCAAAATATCCCTGAAATTGGTCAGATTTCAAAAGATTTCCCGGGGGGCTTACAGTGTCCCCGGACCCCCAGCTGTATGGGCTCGCCGCGCTCGCCATTGTCCACCCCGCATCTGAGTAACACTTTCAAAATGCGTTCCCCCACTTCTTTATTTAGCACTACACCACTGATTGTAAGTTCACGGATTGCGAGAAAGAAAGCTCCAAAAACATTCTGGCGGGAGGCGCAACTTCACATGTGAAACCACGAAGAACGTGGAAAAAAGCCAGAGATAGTAGAGAACAGTTTGTCACAGAGTGAGTGTTACACACAGTCTATCAGAGTATCGTATTTGTCCTTCCTTATCATTTTTATTTTAACATCTCGTCTCTGGGCCGTGCGAAATGGGGCCTACTTTCAATATGAACTTCGACCAGTAAATTCAATTTCATTTTCTCATAGGGCTTACGAAGGGCAATTCTCTTCAGGACCTAGGCCCTAGGGCCCTAGGCCATACTCCCGTTTCGTTAAACCTATTCCATATTCCCGATTAAGACCTACTTCCCGGTTCTATTATTATATGACGTAAGTGTAATTTAACCTGTGAATGAAACTTAAGATTGAATATTAAAACTACTTTGTTTCATAATGACAATGAAAGTCTTATTTTTCTTTTAAAATTTGTGATAGAGACGCGCTCATTAATATAAAATAAGTGGAAAACATTGAATACTGTAGTTGAAAAGAGTTTAACTAAGCTGAAGTGATTAATCATACGACGAAAAATATACAGTAAAAGTTATAATTGTCGGTGCTACTATCTGTGCAGTTAAATAATTATTTGCCATCTTTTTGTTGGTAACATTCCGAATTTATGAAAAACGTTATAGGCCTGTCCTAATACTCATCGTAACGATGTTTAGGTTCGTTTATGACGACGCTCATTTCTCAAATTACATTGCCACCCACCCACCCACGAACGGAAGAGCCACCACCGACCAAACATTCGGGGTCACCGGGGTAAGGGACGTCACCCCGGAAGAAACCCCGCACTCAACACTACAAAGTAATAGGTTTTAAAATGTAAAATTTATATTTGATGAATTTCGTGGATGTGCCCTGTAAAAGTAATGGATGTTAAATTAACAGTAAATGACTGATTTGTAACAGCATTTTACCATTTTTCAAAGAATAGTAAAGTATATAATGTAATCGGAATTACAAACAATATTTATCTGAACTGGAATTTGATGCCGTTTTAGTATTAACATTTTTTAACATTTTGACAATCGTGTCATTTTTTAATAGGTTTATATTGTCAATATAACGACATCCTTAAAATTTATTTTAGAATTTCATAATACAGTTCCCCGCTATTTTGATGTGATAATTTTCCACTGCTAATTTAAAGGCTGAAACTGTAAATTTTCAATAACAGGTATATTAACAATATTAACAATAAAAATATAAGGCTTAAAGAGTGACTGTAACCAGTATATTTATATTAACTGTTAATTCACCAAATTATTACTGTTAATTTTTATGTTGACAGGTTCACTGTTATTTTAACAGGAAATGTTTGTTCTTGAAATATGCCTCTACTTTGGGCGCGTACAGTAACAGTTGAACTGACACATCAGTACTGTAAATTTAGAGAATACATTGCAAGTTTTCAAGCAAAAATTAACAGTAATTGCACCCAGTAATTTTTTAAAACATTGCCTGTATTTTCCGTACTTACAGTAACAGTTCATTCAAAAAGTCACTACTGTTAATTCAGAGAGTGGATTGCAAATTTTCATATTAAAAATTGACTGGGTAATTAATACACTCAAAATATTATTATGCTAAATAAATTTTCGGAAAAAGTACTAAACGCCACTCAGTGTAAAATCCACTTCAGGAGCACTATCTCTCCTACTTTGTGAATTTTAAACGGTTATACTAAGTTTATAAGGTACTTTCTATACTATATTTTGAATTTTAACGATAATATTTAAATATATAGATAAAATAAATTAAAATTCACTGTTATGAATGAGAGTTACATTTGAATAGTTGCCTATAACTTTGGGAGTAAAATTCGTCAGGTCAGCAGGCACATCCAGACTCTCGCACTCCGTTTTCTATGAAGCCATCCGCTAAGTTATCTAATCTTAAAACTGCGATAGATAAGTTTCGAAACCTTGTCTCTATCGATTCGGGAATCGAGAGGCGAACAGTCCCAAGTAAAAAAAAAAGTTTCTGATTCTTTACCTATTTGCTACCCTTATTTCAGTCGTTAAAACTCTCTCTCTTACAGCGCCTGCGTGACTGTTAAAATACAGTACGTTCGAAATTACTGTATAATACTGTTAAATCTACAATACCTGTTGAAAAAAAAAAATGGCGACTTAAAATAATAGTACGTGACTACTGTTTCAACAAAAACAGTAGAAATTACTTTTACTGATACAGTTAAATTAACAGTAATGAACCTCTATGTTAATTATGCCTTCTTTTTTTTTTTATCAAATAAAAAGTTAAGTATTAAAATACGGGTTTCGCTCTGTGGATTGGACTTTATTGGAATAAATTTTTAAAATACTGTCTCTATGAAAACCACTGTTAAATACCCGCATTACGGAGGGCAATGTTAAATAAACGAAAATTGTCGATCTTAGAATTAACATTAAAATCTTAGCACCCAAAACTGCCAGTGAAATAACGTTAAAGTTACAATATTTTCTATTACAGCGTGAATACGCCCCATTATTCTTATTTCCAAACGCTCTTCATAATATTCAGGTTTCATAGTTTTGATCCAGTATCAGTGGAAGAGAGTGAATTCATTTTGGGTGAAAATTCTTCTTGAAAGCTCGGATTTAATAAAGTCTACTAAGGTCCCACGCCAATTGATCACGTCACGCGCAGACGCTCGAAGGGAGATCTTCTTGAAAGCTCGGATTTAATAAAGTCTACTAAGGTCCCACGCCAATTGATCACGTCACGCGCCAGACGCTCGAAGGGAGGGAGATCTTTTCGTCTGGAGTGCGCGTGCAATTCGAGCCATTTATTATTTTTAAATAATAAATGTTCATTTGATTAATGATTAATTAATTAATCATTAATTAATCACTAGTGTAAATTGTTGGTTTTTGGTTTCCGAACCAAATTTAGCTCTCTGTTCTTCTTTGATTCTCTTATATCATATTTCACATAAAAGCGGAGCTAGAAAAATAATAATTAGTTAAGAAGGCGTGACTAATGTTTGCCCATCGCGTTATTTCTTCGATTATTATAAACAAGCACCTTCGGGAATCGAACCCCCGACCTCAGTGTCTTTACTTGGTTTACAGGAAAAATGGTATTAACACAATGAACCACGGCGCTGATAAAGTGTGAAATTACAGTAAGTTAATCTGGTGGAATCCGTTCTCTCTCTCTCTCTCTCTCTCTCTCTCTCTCTCTCTCTCTCTCTCTCTCTCTCTATATATATATATATATATTATATATATTATATATATATATATATATATATATATATACAGGGCGTCCCAAAAAAATGTATACACACTTTAACAGCTGATAGCTCAATTGATGTTTCTTTCTTCCAAGTTAAACCCATTAGAATTAATAATGGCAGTCAGACTAAGCTTTGAACAAAGGAAATTCATTCTAAAATGCTACTGGAAGTGTGAAAACGCAGTTGAAGTGCAAAGACAGTTTAGGAGGGAGTTTCAAACAGATCCACCAACGCGACTTACCATCACTCGAATTAGACATAAGTTTGAAGCCGATGGAACTGTTCAGAATGTCCACAAGAAGCGTTCCGGAAGACACGGACATCGACAAGCCCCACAAAGCAAAAAGAGTACTGGAAACGTATCACCAAAGTCCAAGAAAATCTGTGCGGCAAGCGAGTCGTGAGATAGGAATTTCAGAATCGTCTGTCCAACGCATTTTGAAGCGCTGTCAATGGAAAAGTTACATTCCAAGATTAGGCCATGCTATTAATGAAGATGATGATCCGGACCGAAGAGTGGAGTATTGCGAGTGGTAGTCTTGGCACGATGTGGATGTGGATTGGACGAAGGGTTTCGTAGAATACCCTCCGCGTTCACCAGACCTCACACCACTAGACTTTTTTTTATGGGGATACTTAAAAGACAAAGTCTACGCTATAAAACCTGCAACAGTCGCTGAATTGAGAGCAGCCATTGAACGAGAATGCACACAAATACCAAACGAAATGTTTCGTGATGTTTGCGATTCCATTGCTTCGCGTTATCAGCAGTGCCTGGACCAGAACGGACGTCAGTTTGAAAACAGGCGTTGACAAAACAATTAAATAATGTCTGTAGATTCTATTACATTTTGAAAATGAAATGTATTTTAATAAACACTGCCTTTATAAGTATTTAAAGTGTGTATACATTTTTTGGGACGCCCTGTATATAATATATATATTATATATATATATATATATATATATATATAATATATATATATATATATACAGGGTGGGCCGAAAGTCTGGATCCATAGGAAAATATTTATTTGAATACATAAATTACAACAAATGGTAAATACTTAAAATGAATATCAACTTTAACTAGTAAATGCGTATCCGTGATACTGTACAGTAGTTCGTACTCCAGTATAAATACTCAAATACTTTTTTTATTTCAGCCAAGAAATGGCTTCGAATCTAACAACAGAAGACCGGTAGAACTTGTGCTCATGTACGCAAGACAGGGCGCTACACACAGAGAAGTTGCTACCGAATTCAATAGAAATCATCCTGATAAGCATCCAGTAACACATGCGACTGTTGGCAAGTTGTTTAAACGTTTCAAAGAAACAGGAAGTGTACATGATCGACGGCGTTCTGGTCGTCCAAAAACTGCAACTGATGAAATACCTCTGCAATGTATGTGAAACTTTAACGAATAGTCCAGTAAAGTCAAGAAGAAGATTATCAAATGAAACACGCATCTCGAGAACGTCAATTCGAAGAATTATTACAAATCATAAATTCCATCCCTAAGTGTCTCGATGTCAGAGGCCGCCAATTTGAGCATTTGTTATTTGTTGTTTATACTGGAGTACGAATCACTGTACAGTATCACGGATACGCATTTACGAGTTAAAGTTGATATTCATTTTGATATTCATTTGTTGTAATTTATGTTATTAAAATAAATATTTTCCTATGGATCCAGACTTTCGGCCCACCCTGTATATTATATATATATATATATATATATTAAAATTTTACTATTAACGGTCAAAACTTCGAAAATAACGTTGAAGTAGAGAAAAAAAATCATTATCTGCTTGAAGCTTTTCTCGAAAAAAAAAATAAACAGCGTCAAAATCTGTCCCAACTTTCTAAACTATCATCGGAAAGTGAAAGTTTGAAACAGAAAGTTTTGATTATGAAAGAACTCAAAAACTTTAACTGAACTGATTTTGAAAAACTGAAAAATTATATATATATATATATATATATAATATATATATATATAACTGCAATGACCACGCAGTATATCAATGTATAGAAACGACGTAAGTATAGAGGAGTGTTCTGCACACGAGGAAGAGAAATAACGAACAAATGAAAAATGAGGTCCCCGCCCGGGAATCGAACCCAGGATCTTCCGATTGCCGGTCAGATATGCTAACCACTACACTACGATTCCCGGCGGGGACCTCATTTTTCATTTGTTCGTTATTTCTCTTCCTCGTGTGCAGAACACTCCTCTATACTTACGTCGTTTCTATATATATATATATATATATATATCCCCGCAAGGGGGTTCTAAGCTCGTGCTCTTGAGTGCTCTTTGTGCTCGTTTGTACGTGCTTGTTCCTGGAGGTTTCACGTGCGCCCTCCCGGCCCTAGCACCCAAGGATGATGGGGCTCGACCCTGCAGTCCTTGTCATCCTTGGTCTTTTTCCACTTCGACTGTCTCCTCCACCCTTTCTTTTTCCTCTGTCTTTCCTCTCACTTTTTCTTTGTTTTTCCGCCGAGATATGCCCTTTTAAATAGAGGCGAATCGGTTCTTCCCGAACTTAAAAAAAAATATATATATATATGGGAATGAACTCAGAATGGTCCCCTGAGTTTTTTATGATACACACAGACAGTGCATGGAACAAGGAACTCTTCTGGATAATTAAGTCCACTATAGTCCGAATAAGTAATGGTAAATGACAAATACCATAGTTTTCTTTTTCATGATGCTAGCCCGACGTGGGCAACGGGTCACTCGCAAGAGGTCCCAAAAATATAGCTTCCCTCACCAGCTAAGGATCCAGCTTTGGGACAGGTTCTAGGGTTTAAAGCAGCCTAGCCCAGCTACATTTAGAACGTCAATATATTTATGGGACCTCTTTGCGAGTGACCCGTTGCCCACGTCGGACTAGCATCATGAAAAAGAAAAACTATGGTATTTGTCATTTACCATTACTTATTCGGACTATAGTGGATTTAATTATCCCAGAAGAGTTCCTTGTTTCATGCACTGTCTGTTTGTATCATATATTATATATATAATAATATATACATATATATATATAATGTTACTGACAAAGTCCGGTAGTTGGACAATGCGCGGTTTGTGTGGACACACCGCGCATTGTCCTCCCTCATTTGACAATCCGGAATATATAATATCATAGTTCAGACTTTGACCAGCCCAGCTGGATAACGTGCTGAGTGTTCAGCTGTATCAGGTTAGGTTAAGTAAAGTTAGGTTACATATATAATCAGGTTGTTTATATATATAATTATATATTTCGGACTCTGTGAAATGAGGGAGGACAATGCGCGATGTGTTTACACAAAGCGCACATTGTCCAACTGCCGGGCTTTGTCAGTAACATATTGTGTATATATAATCTTAGTTAACCTTGGTTTTGCTTCCACCCAAATTGTTCATTCTGACGAAGGTCAAACTTGTTGCTCAACCTTAGTGTATATATATATATATATATATAGGGTCTGTCAAAAAAAACTAAGCCAAATTCAAACCTTTATTAAAACAAAACCATTTATCTAATTAAGTTGAAGTTTTTACACAATAAAGTATAGGTAATCACCTATTATCCTTTAAATTTTATGACGATATCTTCAGAATTGTTAATTTTATTAATAATTAACTAAAAAGTGAGATTCTCCTACTTAACATGAAAATTTTTTTTTTTACGATATACTGTAGATAATTTTTAGTTTAATAAAATTAAAAGAACTGTTCAATATGATTCCCGGCACTTCTATCACTTTTTTTAATCTTGGTCTGAATTCGTCTATTGCTCGATTTATTTGCTCTTGGGGGAGCTCTGCCCATTTTGCGATAATCAACTCACGCAAATGATTGACATCCCTAATTCTGTTCCTATACACTCTCTCTGCCAAGTTTTCCCATATTCCGTAGTCTACAGGGTTTAGGTCAGGGCTGTTAGGTGGCCAATTATTCGGTTCCAGAAATTCAGGCACATTCTTTTTCAAATATTCGATGGTTGTTTTGGCAGTATGTGATGTTGCAGTCTAGGGTGTGTCGAATTTTTCAACTTTCAAATTCCAAATATTAGGGGTGCTAAAAAGTTGCAGCATGACTTAGGAATTCTAAAGATATTTTTGTTAATTTAATATAATTTAGTTTTGCTTGGTAAGAAGCTACATAAAAAAGTGACTTTTTTTACTTTTTTTGTGGAATTATAAATAATTATTATATTAATAATTATATATGCTGTATATATAATGCACTGCTGTTTTTGCTTATTTCACAGGTTGAAACATATTCATCAGTGTGCTGAAGATTACTTGTCCGTCAGTGCTACCATCCTAACCAGTGGGAATTGACGTACAATGGCTTCTAAAAGGAGGACAAGACTGGGGACATTCACACATATGAGCAACCTAATTGGAACTGGTAGAGAGTTGTTTGCCCTCTGAACTCCCAACTCTGCGAGACGTTCTGAAATATGGGCTACTGCTAAGAGAACAAAGTGGTGAGGATGTGAGAAACTACCCAGCAGCCAGTCTTGCAAAGGACATTTACCCTAAAGTGCTTGAAAAGTGGGAACGAGCAAACGGTTCTTTTGTAGCCCCCGTTATAAATTCACGAGTCACAATCTTAAACAAGATCCAAGAGAGCTGGGAGCAGGCCAAAAACATATCTCTTGGGAGAGGAAAGCTACATGTCAAAGAGGCTTTCATTGCAAAACTTGACAAGCTTTTTGACATCCTCAGTTGCAAGTGTAAAATTGTTCTCTGCTCTGAATTTGGCTGCCTTGCAGATGCTGGTTGCAAAAACGAAACTCACATTAACTGTACATGCCCTAGGGAGATGAAGATCCCTGTGAAGGAACTTGCTTTCATTAAAGGTCAGAGAGACAAGTCTGGTTCTATTGGACCACATCAGATTGGCTTACCAGATCAACCTGAGCACAACAGACAAGTCAAAAAGCAGAAGCGGCAAGAAGACGAAAGAAGAAGGCTTGCTGAATATAAGCAGACAAGTAAGCAGGATGTTTCAATGCCATCAAATGAAATAATTTTCTCTGGTGATGAAAATGAAGAACAAATAGCTGATGCGCTCAAGATGGAAAGGATGGAAGTTATGAAGTGACATTAGAAATACCAAGCACGTCTTCAACTTCCAATAAAAAGCCAGAGTACAACACATTATAAATACCAAGCACGTCTTCAACTTCCAATAAAAGCCAGAGTACAACACATTAGAAATACCTAATGTTGCTATGCATAGCATCAGATATGGTGTTGGCTGCGTGCCACAGCTGCCATCACCACTGCTGCCTTTATGGATGCTGGCTTGATCACTGAAGAAGACAAGAGACTTGTAGTCGATCACAATAAAGTCAAGAGGGCCCAAGAAAAAGTTATGAGATCCCTGGATCAGGAATTTGATGATCTTTGTAAGAAGGGTGAAATTGACTGCATCTTCTTTGACGGCCGTCAAGATACAACTAAAGTTATGCTGAAAGCAGACAATTCAGATCGTCAGTTCCCCAGTATCATCAAAGAAGAGCATTATTCTGTGTGCAGTGAGCCAGGTGGAAGATATCTCTACCACTTCACTCCTGAGAAAGGCTCAACGAGAAAAAAACCTGCTGAAGTTATTGCTGATAATCTTGTAGATTTCATGAAGAAGAAGGGCATTGATAAAAGCCTGCAGGCCATTGGAGGTGATTCTACAAATGTTAACACTGGCTGGGAGGGTGGTTCCATGCATTGGGTAGAGGTCAAGCTTTGCCGTAAGCTGATCTGGTTGGCTTGTGCCCTCCACACTAACGAGTTACCCCTGCGACACTTGATCACAGCACTGGATGGGAAGACCTTGTCTAACAACAAGTGGACAGGTAACATTGGCAAGATGCTAGACACTGCAACCGAACTTGAAATTGATCCTTCATTCACCAAACTCTCAATTGGAGAGCCTCTTACTTCACTGAGTGACAATGTCGTAAAGGATCTCTCTACTGATCAAGCGTACGGGTATAGGATCACACAGGCCATAAGGACAGGAGAACTTCCCACAGATCTGGCCCTTCTTGAAATTGGTCCAGTGAGCCATTCAAGGTGGTTGACAACAGCAAACAGGCTTTGTCGCATATGGGTTTCAAAACATGGCCTTAAAGGCAAAACCCTCAACAACTTAAGACTGATAGTGGAATACATTGTTGGTGTGACTACCCTGTTGGTTCAACATCAAAGTAAAACACTCTTGGGTGGAAGGCCCACGCCACATCTTGTTTCAGCTGCGGCTAGTTAGGCTGCAAAAGAAGACTGTAGTGGATGCTGTTTTGCCAACCATCAAGCGCTCAGCATGGTATGCATTCAGCGAAATGATAATCCAGACACTCTTGTGCTCAGATGACAGTGAGGAGAGGAGAGCTGGTGTCCAAAAGATTGTTGACATGAGGGGTGGAGATGATTACACACTTGGAGATCTTTCTGTACGTCCCAGGAAGACACCTTCCATCAACCCCAGTGCTTCTTCCGTGTTGGAGCTGACAGACTGGTCTGACGGGGTATTTGAACCTCCTTTGACATGTAAACTGACTCAGCGGAAGTAAAGAAGTTCTTTGACAAGCCTATGCAAGTTCCACAGTGGCCCTGTCATGCTCAGTCAATAGAGAGGTGTGTGAAACAAGTCACAGAGGCAGCAGGCAGGGTGTATACACATGAGAAACGTGAGGGCTATATCAGAGGCCAAGAAGCAAGTCGGCGGCTGATGTCCAAGAACGAATCAAAGCAAGACTTGATGAAACTTGTTGTTTAAATATTTTTTTTTACTGATGTCATTACTTTCTAATGTTGTTTTATGATTACAAGGATATGTTTTATGATTACTAGGATATGTTTTATGCAGAGAAACTAAAATTTTATAGCATTACCTGACATTTTGAGAAGCTAAAATTAATAAATGTTGTTTTCCGAGAGCAATTTATGTGCTTTTTAATCAAACGTAGATTTACGAAGCTAAGTGTTGAGCAATCACAAAAATAATAGCAGATTTGAATTCTTCACATCCAAAAACATATTTTAAAAACCCCTCAGTGAAGGAATTGGCAAAAATTAATTTTCACCTCCCAAATTGACACACCCTAAATTGTTGCACCATCTTGTTGAAAAATAAAGTAACCTTGACTAGCCAAGTTTCTCATTTCTGGAAGCATTTTCTCAAGCAGGGTATTTGAATAATATTGAGCATTAATTTTCACTCCTGGCTCAATAAAAAATATTGAAGTTTTTCCCAACTTGGACACTCCAACAGAAACCATGACGCTAGAAGAAAAGTGACTCCTTGTTGCGTACAGTCTTTCATCTTGGATTTCATTTTTCTTCGCAACATCAGAATAAACACGGTCATTCTGTGAGTTTCTTGGTAGCTCTACCGTAAAACGTTTTTCATCCGTAAAAAATGTCTTGGAAAGTTTATCTTCAGTTATTATACGTAAAATACTTTGATTTCTCAACTCTTTTCTGACAGTTTACTTCTGACAATCTTTGTCCATGCACTCTTTTAAATGGTTTAAATTGCGGATCAGATTTAATAATCCTTCTTACGCTTGATTCTGATATTTCTAGTTCTTTTGATATTTGAGCAGGTGTCATGTGGCTACCAGGTCGATCCTCTTAACTAAGGATACGTTCCTCCACTTTCTGAATATTTTCATCTACTCTAACCGATTTTGGTCGCCCACTACCAACCTTCCTTTCAATGCTTCCTGTTTCATCGATAGTTCTCAATAAGTAATCTAAACCTGATCTAGTCCATCCTTTATAATCGAATTCAGAAAGTAATTTCCTTGCACTATAACCTTTTTCAACTCTATAATGCTTTATAATTATTTTATCTTCATGTGAGAATGGCATATTTAGAGGTATTCACGAAAAATTTTAAATCTAAACAAATTCTGAAAAAGAGAAAAAGAAGATATTACATAATGAGAAAAACTGAAATTTTCGCAATCTGTAGAAATAACCGCATAACTCCTAAAATATATAAAATTATCATAAAATTATCAGATTATTTATGAGCCTTTTTTTTTAGTGTAAAAAAATATTGAAATCTCTATCAATTGTGCATTTTATAGAGATTTCAAATTGGCTTAGTTTTTTTTGACAGACCCTATATATATATATATATATATATATATATATATATATATATTAATATATATATATTATAATATATATATATATATATATTAGTGATGGATCGAGTGGTTCGGTTTTCACAACCGCGGTTGCGGTTGTGTTTGCGGTTGTCGAATTTTTTCCAACCGTGGTTGCGGTTGCGGTTATCATATACTAGGAAAAATGCGTAATTATTAACTGGATTAGCCACTATAGTGCGATTTAGCCACACTTGGTACATAATATATACTAAATAGTATTTATTTAGTAAATACCTTATGTTGAACACAAGTTTTGCAACACCGCTACCGCTATTTGTGTGTTGCAAAACTTGTGTTCAACATAAGGTATTTACTAAATAAATACTATTTAAATGAAGTATATTCTAAACTTATATAGCTATTATGAAAGAATAGGTCAAATTAATTAAAACCATATTTTGCACTAAGTGTGTTACCAGGATGAGGGACGAGGACCCATCGCACTGTTCATCCCACCTACCACTTTCCCCAGCCTCCACCCATAAAAAAATAATATTTCTAATTAACCTAAAATTAAAATTAACTAAGCTTTTACAACCGCAACCGCACTTATGGAACGGCGGTTGCGGTTACGGTTGCGGTTGTGAATTTTTGTGCGGTTGTAGTGCGGTTGCGGTTGCGGTTATTCGATCCATCACTAATATATATATATATTGCCGTGACGGACAAATCTGTATGTAATTGCGTATCAAAATAATACATAAAAAAACAATAACAATAAAGATGATTTTAAAATGTTTAATTTTGGTGAACATTAAATCGTTTTAAATTTGAGAAGCGAAATCAGTGCCAACGAGAACAGTGGTGACCCCACAGCGTTAACCAATGACAAACGAAAACCAGATGACACAAGAGGAGTAACAACTGTAAACAAATTTCGATGTCAAGTCTTTTATATAGTAAAAAAAAATGCTTCTTTTATTTTGTTACGTTGGTTTAGAAGTACTGTATTTCTTAGTGAGACATTTTTCTTTGTGGTTTGAAAGATTTTTTAATTCGGAATTTTTTTCTTTGTTTTGTGTTTAAAGTTTCTGAAACAAACTGAAGGTTGGGAAGAGTTAAATTCTGATTTTTCTTTTAATTCAGGTTGGTCGAAAAGAATGGTGGTTCATGAATTTTGATCTCGTATTCCTCGAACCCACTGGTTCAAATGAAGTACAGATAAATTGGTTATCCGCGCATCCATGTTCTCGAGGCTGCGGATAATCCAATTTTGCGGATAATCCAATACTTTCCATGACAAAATAGGTAAGTACATAAAAAAAAGTGTTTTAAATTGCGTTTGAAAAAAATTACTGTATTATAACTCGCCAGAAGTTTTGTACTGTACAATAACATACTGTAGTTATATTACTGTATGTAACATACAACAACAACACTAACTAACTACTAAGTTTTTTGGAGAAAAGCGAGGGAAAATTCTGAAAATTAGCAAGAATTTCTGTAGATTTACCATATATGCAATTTTTCACAATGAAATGTGAATTTTATTTAAAATGTGCATATTTACGTAATAAAATGAATATATATATAGGGTGAACCAAATGTAGGTGGACAGTAAATGATAACGTTTATTTTGAGAATACATATTAATTTTTTTGTATGCTATAATACAAATAAAATTTAAATAAATTTAGTTATAATATTTAATATAATAAAACACAAACACCATAGTTATAATGAACACCATAGTTATAAATAATATAACACAAACCGTATTCAACCTACTGTCCACCTACTTTTGGTTCACCGTGTATATATCTATTATACAAAAATTTTTCTACGTATTGTATTTTGGAGGACCCCAAAAATGCGGATAATTCAAATTTGTGAATGATGCATTGGCGGATAAACCAACTTTATCTGTATCTTTAGACCACGAGGTCAGTTGGAATTTATTTTTGTAAATTTTTGTAGTAAAATTGGAATTTCGTAACATATTTGAGAAAAATACGGAGTTGAGAGGGAAAATGTGATTTGGGAAAGAAATTTATTTATAAATAATGGCCAATCGCAAGGCAATGTTTTCTACAACACGCAGAAACTCCTTTCATTTTTGTGTGGATAAGACCTTGAAACGAATGACATTACGAACTTTGTCGTCTACTCACCTAATTTGTTTGGGTACAACAAAATTTTGAGGTAGATTGATAGGTCAATTAAAGGCGGAGTTTCAGCAATTTTGACTATAATTAGGCGGAATCTAAACAATTTAGAGCATACTGAGCTTGTAAATTAGTTTATGACCTCGGTTATAGTTCTTGTTCCTTTTGGCTAAGTGGCCCCGTTGCGGCTCTAAATTAAGTTATAGCTCTTCCCTTTTGGCATTAAGTGGCACAGTCACGGTTTCAAAATTAACTTGTACTGTGTCTCTTTTTCAGGTATGGTTTCACTGTTTTATAATTTTAAATTCTAAATTTGGCCCGTTTATTGTGATTAATTCCCGCAAATCAATCGGTACAGTTTGATGAATCTACTGTATTTCTCGAAAACTCTGCGGAACTCGCTCGGAACTTTTGAGACGCTTTTTCTATAAATAACTTTTATTTTTAAGAAATGTTAAGTGCTGTGTTAGTTGTATATCTTGAGTCACATTGAAAAAAAACCCACTGTATAATTCATTTGAGACTGAATCCAATTGTTTTTAAAAAATTATAAGGAAGCAAAATTATTAATGAACGAAAATTTATAAATACTGTACTGTACAATTACCTATTTTTCATTTTCATTTCATTTTCATTTTCAAATACTCATGCGAAAATGAATTCGAAAATAACGGACAACTGTGTATAAAAATTTTATTTTTTGTGAAGTGAAAATTTATATGAGGGATTGTTGTTGTTGTTGTTTCCGTTTTACTTTGCAAACCTCTTTTTAAGCTGAGGTTATGGTAACGTTGAAAATTAAAAAGGGGCTTCAAGTAATCCGCAGACAAATTGTGCGCATAAATTAAAGGCCATCCTGAAGAAGCGAACCCACGCGCAATAGGTACAATCGAACAGTGGTTTCACACACACACACACACACACATACATATATATATATACGGCCAAAAAGTATAGGACAGGCCAAGACGCAAATGACTCTATTTTTTAATTTTTTATTTTCTTAACTAATTGGACAGAATTCAAGCCAGATGCCCAGGAACCGCGGACAGAAACGAGTCAGGAGTTGAAAACTGTGAGCGAGTGACGTTTAGTGTGACGTGGTGAGTGTTATACTTTATATATTTTCGCATTTACACATCTATTACGTGTTAATTACTTTTATATTTTATTCACAGTATATTAAAGTTTATAGCCTATTTTTCAAATAGAATTTTAACAACAGATAACGCGGGTCGTAATATTGCGGGCCCCTCAGAACGTAACCCCGCGTTACCAGCGTGTTCTAATATACTGTATATTATATATATATATATATAAATATATATATATATATATATATATAATGTTAACTGATTGAAAAAGGGGACTCACGAATTAATGTGTTCACCGAAGAACATTTTATAAAAGCGAATGTTTTTAACTTCTGAAATATTCCTTGGCCGCAGCCATATTCACCATTGGGGTAGATCCTGGGCCCATATTCATTTAATAGATATGATATAAATATAAAGAATAGTCTTTCGAAAATGAGCAGACAAAACGAGGTAACTCAAATGAATTGAAATTCCTTTATAATTTAATAGAATTATAAAGTTCTGACATTTAAATGGCACAAAATATTATTTACTGAGCTGTTCTTTTAAACCTTTACAAACATACGAAAATAATACATTTCACGTTCAGTCCTTGCTTTGATGAGAATTTACGCGAGTAGCGAAAAATCCGCTGTTGGAAACATTATCGTTTGTCTTCACTAATGCTTGGATTTTGCTACGTGTGTTCATGATTATATATATATATATATATATATCAGAAATATTAAATAAATATTTCATGGATAAGAAGTGTGGATATTTTATGTATCCAAATGATATGACGTTGGATATCTTCTGTATTCCTTTGGATATACCTTGGATCGCCGGATGTCCGCCTTTGCGATGTCCGTGCAACATTTAGTTGCACTATCCTTAAAGTGACCAATTGTGATAATATAATTTATCGATATCTAAAAGGGGATATCAAAATGGTATCGTATAGAAGATATGTATACGGTATATCTTTCTAGTGTTTCTCCTATATATAGTGGATATTGTACGCATAGTCAAATGTCCGAATTTTGGCTATCCATCCATCATCTGGTTTTGATATCCCATTTATAGCCAATTTTGATATTTTACCATATCCATATTGGGATATTGGAATGGCTGAAATGGTATCGTTTTCACCTTTTTATCGTAGTTGTTGGTTATGCTTTGGATATTTAACGTCCAGTATTTTTGCTATCCAAATACTATCTGGTTTCAGTATCCTATGAAGATCCACCTTTATAGGGTGTCTCAGAAGGCGCGTACTTTATTTATAAATGCGGATGACCTGAATCTGTGGTGCGCGATTTGTGAAACACCCTGTATTATGTTTTAGGTATCTAGGTTTAACTAGAGTAGTTTCAAATTTTAAAAATTCAGTAAGAACGAACACAAAACAGAATAATATACTCACTCGTACAAATTTTTGTAACTGAAAGTATGGAATTACTACAAAGTATATCTCAGATAAATTTCCAACAATTAAAAATGCCAAAACTAAAATTAAAACCTAGTTTTGAGACCAGGAATGATTAATTTATGGATGTAATTCTGTTCAGTCACAACCAGAAGGACGCCATTAAATTTCATTACTTTCCACACGATAAAACTCGTTGCTATTTTGCGATTTAATTAAATGTGGAAGGACTGATCTTTCGTATAAATCAATTATTGATCAACTTCACAAAAGTGATCAGTTATGTAGCCTTCATTTTTCGATTGAACAGTATTGCAATCCATTACGTTTAAAATTAAAAATGGACCCAGTACTTGACATAGGCCTAAGCCTATTTCCTGAAACTTCTAATTTAGGTATGGTAATAATAGCTAACTAAGTAAGCCTATGGTTATAAGTTATATATATATATATATATATATATATATATATATATATATATATGATAAACCATACTGGATGTTTGATCATTAGTTGGTGATTAAAATTTATCATTTTCTCTTTTCTCTGAATTTTTCCATTTTCTGTAAACTTGTTTATCAGCTGTTTAACTCTCTTGGGTATATGAAAAATTATGACTGAAAATACTGAGCGTAAACAGACTAGGTATTAGGTAGACTTTAACGATACCCAAATGTTCGTGAATTCTTGTTTTTCATCTGACGATCCGTTTTTCCCATGTGTTCCTTGTCCAGATTTCAGGTTAGGGATACTGTAAAGTTTACAGCGTAAAATTTACATTTTGTTTTGCTTGTATTTGATCTCTCTCCGAATAGGTTAGTTCTCTAAATCTATTGATCCTAGTTGTAAAGTTTCTCCGAATTCCTTCTGACTGACTAATTTATTTTATGGGGGACGTTGTGAATGAACAATACTAGTTCTGTATGATATGTGTCTTCAATAAAGGAAATGTTGTATTCTTGTAACTTCTTTTAAACGTTCTCAGTATCTGTTCCGTTATTCTTTTTTTTTTGTTTTGTTTATTGCTATCTAATTTTGCGTCTCAAATTTCGCATCCTCATAATTCCTAAAGTGTCATAATTCATTATAATTCTTAAATCTTTTACTTTTGAGATTTTCTGTATCTTCTGTCCAAATGAAGCATAGAAACCCATGATTTTAGTGCCTAAGTTTTTCCATATCTTAATCCCCCCAAATGGACGGAATTTTTTATAGGGTCATATTATGAGCGTGTTTGTTTGAAAGCTTAACATTTTGTAAGTCGTCCATTCAGGGTTAAAAGTTGAAAATGATCAGTTTAATTCCATATTGGCGTCTCCTGACAACCTGCGTATGTTATTTGCGTCCGTTTGTTAGGGTAGGCTTTTTGTTGTCTGCTAATTTTTGTATCATCAGCAAGGGATGTTACTGCACTATTGTTGGTTACTATGATAGTGAATTTTACTTTAAGTTGTGTTTACTTTTCTTCTCTCTTTCGTCTTCGTTTATTATCACTCTTTCTACTTGTTGACACTGAGCTCTGAATTCTGTAACCGGGTAGATGGGTTAGCGTAGCCCGCCAATTGAACTAAGAACGAACAAAGCGAGGGAGGAGAGAAATTACAAACGATTATCACTATTTTTTTTATTTTTATGTTAAAACAATGAACAAGACAGGGGAAAGCGAGTGCGGATATATAATTTACAGTTTTAATCGTGGAGAGAGTTTTTAGTTAACTTTAGATTACAATTACATTTTAATCGGACAAAACACTGTTTCTTATACCCCTACTGGGTCCGAGACTAGCTCGGGGTTATATACCTCCAGGATTTCCAACATTTCGCTAACGGTTGCTAATATAATTAGTGATATATATTTCAAATAATAACATTTTACATATGTTAATTTCATACAATTTTACTAAGTTTATTATATTCTAAAAAACATTATTAAATTTTTTATTAAACATTTTTGTATTTTTATATTAAAAAAACAATACGCGACATTACTGCGTTATCTGTGTATCATTACTTTTAAGACATCGATGATATTGTTATAGTGTTCAATAAATCTTTCTTGTGCCTGGCAGTTTTTAATCAGTGTAGCGTTCCATTTGTCCGACCTGCTGTTGATTGTGATTTCAGTTGTCCTATAGTTAGTTGTGCAAGGGTTAATCGGTATTTTCAATCTTTCATCTACTCAACCGGTCAACTCTGGAACAATCTTCCTCAATCCATCTTTCCCCCTGTCTATGACCTTCAATCTTTCAAATGCAGTGTCTTAGGCATCTCCAAAACCCTGGACCTTGATTTTTACTCACTTTTTCTTCTATGGGTGGGTGGGGGCGCTTTTGCGGGCATTCGCCCTTGGCCCCTCCTCCCTGCATAAAAAGAATATAAAATCAAAGTCTGTTATATTTTATCCTCGTAATATTTCTTCAAAGAAAGTATTTCTATCAAATATTATTTTATCGTTTTGGGGGATACGGAGAGATGAGTCATACTGACCTCGTAACATTTCGGAGATTTCTTTTAGGTCATCCGTTAATGCATTATTCTCTTTCCTGAAATATTCGATAGTTCCGTGATTGGCTACCATTTTAACTTTTCATTGATTACTTACACCTCTCTCTCTCTCTCTCTCTCTCTCTCTCTCTCTCTCTCTCTCTGATAGGCCCGTTAAAGGACTCCAGCGGCGCGCTGCGGACCTCCGACGCGGAAATCGCTAATGTGCTGAATGAGTACTTTGCGGGAGTGTTCACTAGAGAGGACACCCGCGTCATCCCCGAGACAGGCGTCAGGCACGACGGTGCTCGTTTGGATAGTGTTCGGTGTACCGCGACAGTCGTTGCCGATAGAATAGACAAACTAACGCGTTTAAGGCTCCTGGGCCAGACCAGTTCCTCCCCAGAGTGTTGCGGGAAGTGCGCGACCAGGTGGCTCCCCACATGGCTACAGTCTTCAACAAATCGTTGGAGACGGGCAAGGTGCCTGGTGACTGGAGGGAAGCCAACGTAACCCTATCTTTAAGAAAGGGGATCACGAGAGTCCAGTGAACTATCGTCCCATTAGTCTCACTTCGGGTGTAGGTAAATTATAATTATTAGAGGGAATAATAGCGGATAGGATCGTTGACCACTTGGATTCGTACAAACTGCTTGGGGACTCCCAACATGGGTTTAGACGGCATAGGTCGTGTCTCACCAACCTGCTCGAGTTTTTCCACGTCATGTGAAGTGAGTACGATAAGAGTAGGGTGATTGATATACTTTATCTCGACTTTCAGAAAGCCTTTGATAAGGTACCTCACCGCCGGCTAATGGCCAAAGTGCGCGCGCTGGGTATCGATGGGGAAGTAGGTAGTTGGATTGGAAACTGGCTGAAGAATAGGCGGCAGAGGGTTGTAATTAAAGGGGCTAGCTCGGGTTGGGCCTCGGTCACTAGCGGGCTTCCTCAGGGTTCCATTTTGGGGCCACTGTTGTTTATCATTTACATAAATGATATCGACGGTGGCATCGTCAGTAGGATCGCCAAATTCGCTGATGAAACCAAGCTTGGGGCCAATGTTAGGACGCCCGAAGCGATCGAGCAACTGCGTGCGGACCTACGTAGAATAGGAGAGTGGTCCGAAAAATGGCAAATGCCGTTTAACTTTGGTAAATGCAAGGTGATGCACATTGGCTACGCCACTCCCAAGTCGGACTACTCCATACTCTGTACATTTAATAGGGTGGATCACTTTTCACTTTTTAAAAAAATTATAGCTGGTCAAAGTTTTTCCCATGATTTGGTTCAGTGGAAGTACACTGACACCATTTTTACCAAAATCGATCAATATTTAGGGGTCGCGCATCGACCTTGAAAATTTCAATTTTGGAAATTTGGCCAAATTGACAATTTTTTACTGAATAAAGATAAATCATCAAATGACCATATTTTCTGAATCCTCTCAGTGAAAGAAATCCTCTCAGATACTTACCAAGTTGATCGGACAAGTGGTTTAGAAGTTACACTCACCTAGAAATAACATTAAAATTTAAAATACCGTATTTGTCCCCCGTTATGGACGTAATCATAGCATCAGTAGCTGGCGCATCCTAAAATCCCAATTACACACACACGCTATGTCTATGACCAATATTTTTACTAATCACAGTTTGCTTTTTACAGATCAACTGTGTCAATTGATTCTTGTTTGATAAGTCTAGACTTTAGTACAATGGATAAACTGTTAACAACCAGGAGTGGGAAGACTCTGAAAGTTACTTATTCTGGAAAAGAGAAAGCAGCAACAACAGCACCACCTTCTCTAAGGTCAGCCACGGACGTCTTCTTAATTGGTCAGCCATCTTCCTCGATCGGTGGTGCCAAATTGCCAACCACCCATCAAGTTCTCCAGTACTTCTTCTATGCCAAGCAGGAAACTACTGACAGGAAGGCCGCCGTAAAAGACACGGTGGCCAATGTTCTGGCATTTTGGAACATGGCACGTATAAAGACGATCACGAGGCGTAACTGCGAAAGAAAACTGGAGTTACTGTGGGAAGAGTGGCGCTCGCTGCAGAAGAGCAAGATGAGAGACAGTGACGCGGGAAAAGGCAGGGAGAAGTTTTCAGAAAATCTGAACAAGCTCTGGGACATCGGAGCTCCCGATGCTATTGAAGAGATACAGAAAAGTCGACTGCTCTCAGACAACAACAAACAAGAAGATATTAAATTTTATGAGGATCAACGGGGCCTGCGCCAGGCAACAATGAGTGGGAATGATAAAGTGTTCGTTGTCAAGAGAAAACGGCAACTCTCAAGACAACAATCTCGTGATGAGCCAGGCACCTCAAAAACGAAATTAGGAACCGAAGCTGAGAGCGACGATGAATCTATAGAAAGCAGATCATCGAGCAACTCCGAATCACAGCTAGAACCACCATACCGACAGCCGAGAGAATCAACTGTATCAATCAGCCTTCCTCACCGCATCCTCAATGCACCGGCTGTTATTGAAGTGGCTGATCGCTTCCGGATGTCCAATAATCAGGTGTGTATATATCAGTAATGATCTTTCCTTGACAAAGATATAATAGACGTAACGACGGAAAATTTAGTGATTATTTTGTCACATAAAAACCATACGCATCCTTGTCAATTTCCTTTCAATTTCGCACATAGGTGGCAAGTGTCGTGGCGGCAGTCCTACGTTCGGCAGATCCGCCCGCAGACCTGGACAAATTCAGTATCTCGAAGGACACGTCTCGCCGTGGAAGAGTGGCACATCGTTGTGAAGTGTCGACAGCTGTGCAGAAATCCTTCGTATCTCCGAGGCATGCTGTCGTCCACTGGGACGGTAAAGTAATCAAGGTCAGTTTTGCCCTCACCGTGGACGACAGTGAATTAACATGTTCCAGTGACGACAGTGGATTGACATATTCCAGTGGACGATAATGGATTGGCATGTATGACATACGTTTCAGGACTCTCTTGGATCATTGGAGCACCGCCAGGCGATTCTCATCTCCGGAGCTCCCCAATGCACAGAAGGAAAGTTGCTGGCCGTTCCGACTGTTGCTGACGGCACCGGTCTGTCCCAGGCCCAGGCGACCTTTCGTGCTCTCAAAGACTGGGGATGCGAGAACAACGTGATTGGACTGTGCTTCGACACAACTTCCTCCAATACGGGGAGGGTGCAGGGTGCGGTGGTCCGGCTGGAGAACATGCTTGGTAAACCGCTCTTCCAGCTGGGCTGTCGCCATCACGTTATGGAGCTCATCGTGGGGGCAGTGGTCATCACCGCGTTTGGAAGAACCACAGCACCAACTGAACCTTTGTTCCAGTATCTGAGGAGAAGGTGAATTTCAAGTCTAAGGCGCATTTGTTTTCTCCAATGATTTTTTGCCTTCAGAGCAATTGAGATATCAGCGTCCTTCTACTAATGATGTTAATAGCAGTCGAAAAGGGAAACTTCAGTCGTTTTCATGCAATATTTTCATAACTCCCCTTTCAGGTGGGACAAGCTCGACCTCTCGACTTATCGCGAGCTGGAGATCGAGCATTTGGCGGAGGTGACGTGGCTGATGGAGCTCCGAGATGAGGCAGTCAAGTTCCTCGGCACCGCTTCTGGTCTTGTCAGAGAAGACTACCGAGAAGTGGCGGAGATTACACTCCTGGTACTCGGGGCCCAGCCACGTCGTGGCACACACTTCATGCGCCCAGGAGCCTACCATCATGCGAGGTGGATGGCCAAGGTTGGTATTTTGAATTAGAAGTTAAATATTGTATTGCCTTCTGCAAACAGCCATTTGAAGTCCCTACCAGAAAAAAAATAAGATAAATAATTTACCATTAAACAAACTTATATGGAGTGGTATCGGTATTTATACATCACAGTGCGTATTCGTTTCAGATCATCTACTACACGAAGCTCCTGATGTTCAGCGGTCAGCTGGAGTTCGACGACGAGCTGGTACAGAAACTTCAGAGAGTGGTACTATTTACTGCACTCCTCTACGCACCTGCCTGGCTGGCGGCTCCTGTCGCAGCTGATGCCCCGCTGAATGACCTTGTGTTGTACCAGCGTCTTCTGCAGTACAGGGCTGTGGATCGCGAGATTGCAGAGGCTTCACTGGCAGTGATCAGGCGGCACTTGTGGTATCTGAGGCCTCAGACCGTCGTTTTCGCCCTCTGCAGTGACAAAGTGGAAGACACTGTGAAGCACGAGATGGCAAAGAAGCTGTGCCGCCTCGCTGTGCCCGAGGACTTCACGTATGACAACGTCTCGGTTGATGACACGACGCGCCTTCCGGACCTGATCGATGAGTCATCGTGGTTCGTGTTCACAGGCCTGCAGGTGTGCGCGTCTACGTGGCTCACTCTGCCGGTGAATAAGTGGGATCAAGATAAGAACTACTGTGATCTGAAGAATGTCATCTCGCATCTGAAAGTTACCAACGACGTGGCAGAGAGAGGGATAAAACTGATAGAAGATTACGCGAACACTGTCACAAAAGACGAGTCACAGCTGCAGGGTCTTCTTCAGCTCGTGGAAAAGAGCCGGAAAGAACTCGGTGACTTCAAGAAGTCGTCACTTGCCAAGATGACGTAGCGCAGAGGGAAAGGGAGTTAGCAGAGAGAGTACATGGCGCACGCCTTAAGATGACGTGTGTTCTAACCACGATTCATACAGTTTTTGAACCTAGTTAGGGGCACCGGAGTAAGTGCCTTTAGTGATATCGGTAAACCGTTTTAATACAAAATACATTTGATCTTTCCTTATTCGTTTTATCTTATCCTAAAAAGCAGACAATGGCAGACAGCATATGGAGGTACGGGGACAAATACGGTATTTTAAATTTTAATGCTATCTCAAGGTGAGTATAACTTCTAAACCACTTGTCCTATCAACTTGGTAAGTATCTGAGAGGATTTCTTTCACTGAGAGGATTCAGAAAATATGGTCATTTGATGATTTATCTTTATTCAGTAAAAAATTGTCAATTTGGCCAAATTTCCAAAATTGAAATTTTCAAGGTCGATGCGCGACCCCTAAATATTGATCGATTTTGGTAAAAATGGTGTCAGTGTACTTCCACTGAACCAAATCATGGGAAAAACTTTGACCAGCTATAATTTTAAAAAAAGTGACGGCTGAGCGTACAATTCCCTGGTTGCCACACCTGGAGTATGCTATGCAGTTCTGGTCGCCCACCTTCAGGAAAGATATTGAGAGGCTGGAGCGAGTGCAGGCGAGGGCCACAAAGTTAATCCCTTCCGTTAGGCATATGGGCTACAATCGATGCTTACACGCCCTGAATTTGTTTTCGCTGGAAACTCGGAGCCGGCGTGATCAACTCATCGAGGTTTTCGAGCTCTTACATGGGTTCGACGATGTCGATTTTAGAAGCATGTTTAGTTTAAATGATAACCCAACTCGCAACAATGGTTGGAAGTTGGATTTGAAACGGTTTAGGACTAGTGTGTGTGGGAATTACTTTACGTATAAGATCTGTGACACGTGGCACAGGCTACCTACAGAAGTTGTGAACAGTTCCTCTGTGGATCACTTCAAGAAAAGGTTAGACTGAATTTTGCACACTATTTGAGAATGTATGAATTTTTCCCTGGCACCCGTTGCCATTGGTACCTCCTCGGTATGGGCCGCAAGGCCTTTTGAGGTTCTTCTTGTCCTCTCTCTCTCTCTCTCTCTCTCTCTCTCTCTCTCTCTCAGAGTGGACCGGAAGGTCTTTGAGGCTTCCTCTTGGCCTTGTAACTCCTTGTAACTCTCTCTCTCTCTCTGAGTTAGATCTTGTATGTTAATATCCTGCAGTTTTTCAGTAATCACTTTTGTAACACTGTCGTCTTTGCCTTTACTTAATTCTGCAGCTACGTTTTCTTGTGCATGGTAAACATTGTTTCTCCTTTCTTTCCCAGAAATTTCTGTCCTTTTTCTCTCCTCACGATAACAGCATCTGTTCCGCTGTTTTATTCTTAAACATCTTTTTCCAATCTGTTGCTGATTGCTGCCATGTTTAATTTGATAGTCATAATTTCGAGTTTAAATTAAAATTTTGAAATTTATCTCCTCATTTCGAGTACTTTTCGTTTCGATGCACTCGTCATATTTGGTTCGTTTAATAATGTTTCGCATGCTCTATAATATTGTGGGGATATTTTTATATCATCAGTAAAATCGCTGTTATTTATTCTGGTATTGTCTGCTATTTCTTACAGTAACATAACCTCATCAGTCAGAGACACTGAGACAACACGCACACTATATATATATGAGAGAGAGAGAGAGAGAGAGAGAGAGAGAGAGAGAGAGAGAGAGAGAGAATGTGTGCGTGTGTGTAAGTGTGAGTATGAGTGTGATAAATCCTCCTGGAATCTTATTAAAGTGCGAAAGACGGAATCTAATTATGTAATTTCAATCCATAAAGGAAAATCTAATTAGCCCCTTCTATTCTTTAAGCCTCTTAAAACTGTGTACATCCGCTTATAATTCCTTATATTATTATTATTCAATAGGCTAAAGCTATTTAAGCCACGAAAATCTTACACACACACACACACACACACACACACTATATATATATGTTTTTAAATATTTCTTTTTTGTAAATGTACATTCGTAAATTTTAAATTTGTTTCAAAGTTTAGGTCTTTGCGTCCGGAAAGTTATTCGAACAAGTAATTTAAGGCCATAAAGTTGGCCCTGTATCCATGAATATTTAAGGACGAAGTTGGATAGACAATGGCACTTCACAGCAGTGAAAATGAAAATGTCGAGTTCGCGGAAAATTCAAAGGCAGGAAACAATTAATAGCTGGTAGAAATGATAATTCTCTACCAAAAGAGGATTTCAGTTTGGCTATATATATATATATATATATATAATATATATACAGGGTGGGCCGTAAGTTTCCATACATAGGAAAAATAAACATTTTGTTATGGACAACCATTTTTATTTATATAATATGCTCTACATGGTTGCCATTGTTTTGAAAACACATTTCAATACGTGTTCCCCACTGTTGATGAACACGCATTAGCACAGTTGACGTTATGCTTGTAATGGCGTTGGTGATACGTTCCTTTAGATGATTTATGTCTCGTATCTTTTCCTGATACACCATGGCCTTCAAGTGCCCCCAAAGATAGAAATCAAGGGGGGTGAGATCTGGGGATCTGGGAGGCCACTCCACAGGACCACGCCGACCAATCCAAGCATCCGGAAACTACTGCTGATCCAAATACCGACGCACGTGAAGACCATAATGA
The DNA here is from genome assembly GCA_023014485.1 of Bathynomus jamesi. Classification (NCBI taxonomy): domain Eukaryota; kingdom Metazoa; phylum Arthropoda; class Malacostraca; order Isopoda; family Cirolanidae; genus Bathynomus; species Bathynomus jamesi. The sequence goes on along the minus strand of JAJOZX010006338.1, from coordinate 190,075 downwards.
GGTGGAGCTCCATCTTGCTGGAAGTAAACTGGGAAGTTACCTTCCTCGTTTAGCAGGGATGGGAAAATCTCTTCTTGCAACATGTTAAGATACCTTTCGGCATTAAGATTTCCACTGACAAAAATTGGTCCAATAATTCTGTCACCCCATATCCCGGCCCACACCATCACTTTACCGGCACCTTGCATCTTCGTCGGACTCAGCCAGTTAGGGTTAGCATTACTCCAATAACGTATGTTTTGCCGATTAACCTCTCCATTGACGTAAAAATTTGCTTCATCAGTAAACAAGATCTTACGTCAAACGCATATTCTTAGGGTATCTGAAACATAAAACAAACGTTTAATTTTTCCTATGTATGGAAACTTACGGCCCACCCTGTATATATATATATATATATATATATATATATATATATACACACACAGTGGTGTAGTGCTGTGGGAACGCGTGGGAACGGCGTTCCCTTACTTTTTTTGGTAGACGGAACGGCGTTCCCTCACTATTTCAAATAAATCCGAACTTACAAATCTCTAACGTCATGAAATTTTAATTCCCACCCCTAGAAGAAATATGAGAAAGAATCATTAACTGCTTCATTTCTTTTAGCTTCGACTGAGGCAATGCTAGCCTTAAAGATCTGGTGAAACAGTCACCACGGCGTACCAGTTGTTAACTTTTTTTTAGTTAATCATTCCAGTTGTTAGCTATTTTTATTGATCGTACTGGATGTCGTATATCTAATGACACTGGAAATACTGCATCTTCAACCTTGGAATATATCCTAATATCCAGTGCATATGACCTCAAAATATCCCTGAAATTGGTCAGATTTCAAAAGATTTCCTGGGGGCTTACAGTGCCCCCGGACCCCCACCTGTATGGGCTCGCCGCGGTCGCCATTGTCCCCCCCGCATCTGAGTAACACTTTCAAAATGCGTTCCCTCACTTCTTTATTTAGCACTACACCACTGTGTATATATATACCTTACAACCTTACAAAGGTTCCACGTGATGATTTCTCATTTCGCGAAGGTCAAGCGTGTCGCCCCTCCTCTCGAGTTGGCCTGGTGAAGTAGTGAGTTGGATTCTTGCGCTCTCCACCTCATATAGCCAGGTACGCCTGGCTCATCGGGGATTGTTCTGAGCCAGGCGTCAAGTCTTCTTTTGAAGATTTCCACTGCAACTCCCTTCGTGTTTCTTAGGTCTTTGGGCAGCTGATTAAATAGTTTTGGTCCTCTCACTACAAAACTATTTTCTTTCAGGGTTAAGGATGTTCCCTGTCTCGCCTTCAATTTGGGAATACGACACAGTCTACCGTTTCTACCTTCCACCGTTGTTTGGGGAGTTATGGGATTCAGAGTAAGATTAGGGACTAGTTTCTCCATTATTTTCCAAGTGTAAATAATGGTGTATCTCTCTCTTCTCCTTTCCAGTGAATATAGGTTTAGTTCTCGTAACCTTTCCCAGTAATTTAGTTCTTTGCACCCATTGATCTTGGCTGTGAAACTTCTTTGAATCCCCTCCAGCTGTCTAATGTCTTCTTTTTTATATGGGGATGTTAGGACCGAGCAGTATTCCAGTTTGGGTATTATCAGGGTTTTCAGTAGGGGATCATTACATTCCTATCCCTTCGTTTAAAAGTTCTCAATATCAGACCCGTTATTCTCTTTGCTCTGTTTACTGCTATCTTATTTTGTGTTTCAAATTTCGCATCATCTGTCATTAACAACCCCTAAATCTTTTTGCTCTGGAATTTCTCTGGACTTCCTGTCCATTTGGGGTATAATATTCCATGGACTTTAGGTCTTCTCTTTTTCCGTACCGTAATAGCTGAAATTTCTCGGTGTTAAACTTCATATTGTTGTCTTCCGTCCACTTGTAAATTTTGTTTATGTCTGTTTGTAGAGATCCTATGTCTTCTGGTTTTCGTATTTTTCTACTGATCTTTGTGTCATCTGCAAAGGATGTTACTGTGTCTCTGGTAACGTCCTCATCTATGTCAATTAGCATGATTATGAAGAGTAGTGGAGCTAATACCGTTCCTTGTGGTACTGAGCTGAGGACCTCTGATTCTGATGAAGATACTCCTTGTACTGTAACGACTTGCCTCCGCTCACTAAGGAAATTATATATCCATTTCCCTACTTTTCCTGTTATTCCCATATATTTCAGTTTATGTATTATGATTCCATGGTCACACTTGTCGAACGCTTTAGCAAAGTCTGTGTATAGTACATCATAGTTTTCATTACTTTCAAGTGAATCAATAATGTTGTTGTAGTGTTCCATTAGTTGTGACAGGCATGATCTGCCTGACCGAAACCGTATATATATATATATCAGGTTATCAAGGTCAGTAATCAGGTTATCAAGTTTGGTTTCACGCTTTGTGGAATTTGGCGAGAGTAGACTCTATCAAAATGTTCGAGGGTGTAACAGCAATAATAATAATAGTGTCATTGTCTTGGAAATCTTTACATTTTTTTCTTAATTTTCTCATAAAATTTATCTTTTTCTTTCCTTGTTTTCCGGTCTCGTTGAGATTTTCAATTTCGTTCGAGTCTTGATCGAGGAAGGTCTCCAATCGACGAAAGGTGATTCCTCCGTATCAGGAATTCATTCGTCCATAAATTAAATATTATCCTATCGATTTTAACCAGAGATGATATCACTAACTAAATAGAGTTTAAAACTCTGAAAAGTATGTTTGCATGTGAATAACGCGTTTATGAATATTCCTATTTATAAGTTAGCTAAAGCCGAAATGATTTATTAAAATAAATTCAGTCACAAACTGCATTTGACGAATTACACCGTTTATTTTCTTTTAAAATTTCTGAAATTAAATTATATTGTTTATGATTTTTTACGCGAGATATTTAAATTATTCCAGAACCTTTTTCTCTTTGTTTTAACACTAGAAAGACGAAACCAGAGAGTCAAAGTGATAAATCATATTTATTAAAAGAATATTAAGCAAGAACCCCCAAAAATGGGTCAAATTGACCCATTTCGTCTTTCGAGTGTTAATATTACACGCTGACTCCCTCTCCATCCTCCGATAACGAAGGCATTTCATCGCTGTTACATCGCAGAAGCCTTACTGACGTTCGATCTTACTTAAATCGTTGAAGAAAAACTTTTACAACCAATCTTTAATTCCTGAAAGTTCTTTATTGAAACATCATCACCCGAGAACGTTTTGAAATTTAATTAAAAAAACAAAAACAAAAAGAAGTTAATTAATTTACAGTATTATTTTCAAAGCGATTAAATTGATCACTATTTCTACCTTAACTTCTTTATTCAAAACTGTAATTTTCGCTAAAATAGAGATGAGAGACACGAAAAATATTCAGGATCTAAATTTCGTCAGTTTCCCCCTTATGAATACCATTCATAAAGCGAAGAAATACGAGCCGTACTGTTCGTGACGTGCCGCCTTCTTCGACATCAACTCTGAACTGTTTAACTGCAAAATATGCTGCTGTAACTCCGCTCGCTCGCATTTCAACCGTCAGCTTTCAACGGCGCTCACGTGTCTGAAACACATGCAAAACAAGTTTATGACTATATATATATACACTCGTATATATATATATTGTGTGTGTGTGTGTGTGAACACTTCAGCAGTAACCCCAAATTGGTGATTAGTGTATTTCTCCTCAGTTGAAACGTGAATACAAATATTTGTAGGAATATTTATTTTGGGTTTTGAATTGTGAAATATTTTACATTCTTTTGCTTGGATTTCTACATAAATCGTATTTATTTTTTCATATAGAAATTTAGACGACTCTTTCTGCGTTATTTCTGGTCTCAGTTTGTACTTTTTCTATTTATAACAGGAAAAACTGCCATTATTGAGAGTTTTTTCACAGATTTGCGAGACAATGGGAAACGAAGGCTGATTGGTGGCATTGTAAAACGATCGCTGATTAAGAAGCCTTATCGGCACACACACATGCTTTGATAGGTAGAGAGTGATCTCTCTCTCTCTCGTCAGTCATGGTGTACTGTATATTTAATTTAATATATATATATATATATATATATATATATATATATATATATATATATATCTTACTGTATATTATTTTCTTATACACTTTTACGTGGTAGTTCCTTTTTATTAATAGCACAGTTACTATATACAGGGTGTTTCAGGTCGACCCTAGAAATATGGAAAAGAAACACTTCATATTAGTTACGGAATTACTATGAAAGACTTCAAATACCAAATAGAAACTACAAATTCCTGAATTTGTATTTGGTATTTGGTATTTGAAGTTTGTCATAGTAATTTCGTAACTAATATGAAGTGTTTCTTTTCCATATTTCTAGGGTCGACCTGAAACACCCTGTACATTGCTTTTTTTTAACAACTGTTCAAGACTGACCTGTGTTCAACCCTTCTGCAATACCCCACCTCATTTGAAGGATTTTATGGTATAACTATTCATCTATCAACCAAAGAAATGATGAACAGCTGGGTAGGCTGCGCGCTGTCTCCCCGCGGCGGGAATAGAGCCCAGGCCGATAGATGGATTCGTCGGCAGCGATGCCAACCAATATATATATATATATATATAATAGACCTATATGAGAGAGAGAGAGAGAGAGAGAGAGAGAGAGAGAGAGAGAGAGAGAGAGAGAGAGAGAGAGAGAGAGAGAGAGATAAAATATATGTAAAATGACCTATTTATCTTTGTCTCTCGTCCAAATCCCCTTCATAGACAGACATTCACTAAACAAGATGGAATCAATCGATCGTTCCGTTAAAATTCATCTTTTCTCTCTTCATATTCCAAGATTCACATTTTGGGCTCTGATATTTCACTCATTTCGGTAAGGATTTGTACTTTTTTTTTGCGATTTAATTCGTATTTCAGATCTCAATTTTCGGCACAGACGATGTAATATTAAAGGAAAAGAGACTGAGAAACAGACTCCATTGTTCGAAAGATAATAATAATTGGGAATTCCGTTCCTGAAAGACTTATTTTTTTTACTTTTTCTCCCAATTCCGATTGATGAACGTTATTGACAACAGATTTGAAGTAGATCTTATT
>JAJOZX010006338.1:137500-182500 GCA_023014485.1 Bathynomus jamesi | reverse complement strand
TTCGCCTTCTCTATTCATTTTACAGAAAACGATTTAAAAAGATACCAATTGCCTTTATTTCCTTGGAAATGATCAGTAGAGAGTTACCCCATTTCTGGTCAAGATAACTTACGCCTCTAGTCTCCTAAGTCAACTGATCTCATGAATATTTAGTATATAGTAATGCTACGTGCTGCAATTACTATTCGCGTACAGTCGACGTAATCCAGAATCATATTTTCGATAAATGGAGCAACGAAATACGATCAACATTATATATATATATATATATAATATATATATATAAATAAAAAGCAATTCTAACCTCTAATTAGGGCAAACTAGACTACTTAAGTTCAAATTAAATAACAACAACGTACATTAGAAAACTAGGATCTTTCAATGACAAAATTCAATGAAAGCGAAAATGAGTGATCTTTGATCATAATGATCATAATGATAAAATAAATAGAATAATATAAATAAAAATACAGGCCTGTTTTCGGAAGGTTTCCCAGTGCAAATACTTGTAATGTTTTGATCCAGTTTGTGTAGAGCAAGCCTGAGGGAGTACGAGTGCGACTGTGATTGATACAGACAAATTTGTGTGTTGCCTTGGGCAGAAAACACAAACTTACGGTGTACTCGTATCTTGCTCCTGAAAAATCATGCACCTAGACCGAAAAACCTGGAGGTATCTGCAATACAAACTAACGAAAATTGCGCAAAAACGAATATGGACTTGGATATTTTTTGAACTGGGATAACGAGGAACATTGTTGCTTTCAGTGATGACCTGCGTAAGGGAGCAGTGTATTGACCATGTTGCTGCGAGCTACTTGTACCCTGAAATGGACGTATGGGCGGAGTAATGCTCGATGCGAAGGAATGTTAAACTTTTGATCTTGCTTTCGCTTAACCTTTATACTAAAGTGTCTTGGAATATTCTTTGAGTGATATTATACAGAGGTGTGCAAAGTACTGAAATTTGTTACTTATGTTAAAGTACGTGTAATTTGACAAAAGTTTACTTAAGTTGAAGTACCAAGTACAATTCGTGACTCGTACTGTATTTAAGTAAGAGTAAAAAAGTACCATAGTTAAAGTATACTCGAGAAGTAAGTAAAAAGTACTGTCTAGCATCTCAAATAAACACTGATAATCACTACTACCTTATAACAACGATAAGTTATATTAATTATATTCATCAGGGAATGAAATAAATAAATACAATATGGCCAACAAACTTATTACGAGCACAACGTCTTATTTCGCTTTAACAATAATTGGTTCTCAAAGGCGCGTGACTGGCTACGTTAAATTTCTCGTACTGTCTGCACCCTCAGAGTGGTTGATTTAATCATGGAAATTTCTCAGACGTTTTGTTTGGGAAAAGTACTTTGTACTTTACACAGATACCGATAAAAATGTACTTAGATTAAAGTGCAGTATTTTCTCTTAAAATATACTTAAATTACAGTAAAAGTATTTTAAAATATTGTACTTTGTAAAACGTGGATCCTGAAAAATGTTATCATACGATATGACGGAGGTCTCTCGGAACGCAACCCAGCATTATCAGTGTATTCTATCTATTCTAATATATTATATATACGATATATATTAGAATACATAGAATACACTGATAATGCTGGGTTGCGTTCCGCGCGCGTGTGTGCGTGTGTGTGTGTGTGTACGCAGGTATATATATTCTTCAAAAAAGTAAAAAACAAAAAAAAATACCGTGCATGAAAATTCGTCGAAGAAACAGCGAAATGGGCGCATAAATCAACAACCGAAATGACCTGAGCAAAATCTTGAAGAGCCCTCCTTATTAATAAAGAAGGCCTTTCATGTCCAAAGTCGAAGGTAGTTTTTATAAAAGAGGTCGTCATTCGGTAATTTGGCTTAATTTTCCTTTAATTGATCTTTGATGAACTAACACCATCTTTTTTCCTTGCAAAATTAATTCAGCTTAAATTTGAGGGTATTTGCTAACTAATTACTTAATTTTCTAATTATGTAATTATCATATTCATTTGGAACGTCCTCTCCTTTGTAATTAAGAATAATTATGCAAATGATTTCTTAAAGTTCTATAAATAAACTAAGTCTGAAGGAGGACTTTTTTTTCTTTTTATGCTTTTATGCATATATTTGAGTGATTATGCGATATATATATCACGTTATATAAAGACTCTCCATGTTATTATTTCGCGAAACTATGAACAAAAGTTCAACGCGTAACAATTATATATAGCTCGTATATTAGGTAGTACGTAAGTAAGAATATGTGATGGTGTTTATATATATACAGGGTGGGCCGTAAGTTTCCATACATAGGAAAAATTAAACGTTTGTTTTTATGTTTCAGATACCCTAAGAATATGCGTTTGCCGTAAGATCTTGTTTACTGATGAAGCAAATTTTTACGTCAATGGAGAGGTTAATCGGCAAAACATACGTTATTGGAGTAATGCTAACCCTAACTGGCTGAGTCCGACGAAGATGCAAGGTGCCGGTAAAGTGATGGTGTGGGCGGGATATGGGGTGACAGAATTATTGGACCAATTTTGTCAGTGGAAATCTTAATGCCGAAAGGTATCTTAACATGTTGCAAGAAGAGATTTTCCCATCCCTGCTAAACGAGGAAGGTAACTTCCCAGTTTACTTCCAGCAAGATGGAGCTCCACCTCATTATGGTCTTCACGTGCGTCGGTATTTGGATCAGCAGCAGTTTCCGGATGCTTGGATTGGTCGGCGTGGTCCTGTGGAGTGGCCTCCCAGATCCCCAGATCTCACCCCCCTTGATTTCTATCTTTGGGGGCACTTGAAGGCCATGGTGTATCAGGAAAAGATACGAGACATAAATCATCTAAAGGAACGTATCACCAACGCCATTACAAGCATAACGTCAATTGTGCTAATGCGTGTTCATCAACAGTGGGGAACACGTATTGAAATGTGTTTTCAAAACAATGGCAACCATGTAGAGCATATTATATAAATAATGGTTGTCCATAAAAAAATGTTTATTTTTCCTATGTATGGAAACTTACGGCCCACCCTGTATATATATATATATATATATATATATATATATATTATATATATATACTGTAGAGAGAGAGAGAGAGAGCTAATCATCGTGCGCTCTAATTAAGCAAATGACGGTAGCATGATGTCATATTGCCGTCTACAGAAAGTGAGTCATATTGATGTCGTAGTGGCGTTTTTGCCCTCATACTGTTGTCAGGAGTTAACTAATTCAGGCCTGGATTTTTTTTTCACACAGTCGTAGTTTCGAGGTGCACCTACACTACGTGCACTCCCGGCCTGATTGCGTTAACCTTATCTAACCTAATCTAATCTCAAAAGTAGTCGTACAAGAAAAGCCGACTTATTCACAAAATCCCATCTAATTGGTAAAAAAGCTGGCTTACTAATGGCGCTACGTGGGTATATATATATATATATATATATAATATATATACAGGGTGGGCCGTAAGTTTCCATACATAGGAAAAATAAACATTTTTATGGACAACCATTTTTATTTATATAATATGCTCTACATGGTTGCCATTGTTTTGAAAACACATTTCAATACGTGTTCCCCACTGTTGATGAACACGCATTAGCACAATTGACGTTATGCTGTAATGGCGTTGGTGATACGTTCCTTTAGATGATTATGTCTCGTATCTTTTCCTGATACACCATGGCCTTCAAGTGCCCCAAAGATAGAAATCAAGGGGGGTGAGATCTGGGGATCTGGGAGGCCACTCCACAGGACCACGCCGACCAATCCAAGCATCCGGAAACTACTGCTGATCCAAATACCGACGCACGTGAAGACCATAATGAGGTGGAGCTCCATCTTGCTGGAAGTAAACAGGGAAGTACCTTCCTCGTTTAGCAGGGATGGGAAAATCTCTTCTTGCAACATGTTAAGATACCTTTCGGCATTAAGATTTCCACTGACAAAAATTGGTCCAATAATTCTGTCACCCCATATCCCGGCCCACACCATCACTTTACCGGCACCTTGCATCTTCGTCGGACTCAGCCAGTTAGGGTTAGCATTACTCCAATAACGTATGTTTTGCCGATTAACCTCTCCATTGACGTAAAAATTTGCTTCATCAGTAAACAAGATCTTACGTCAAACGCATATTCTTAGGGTATCTGAAACATAAAAACAAACGTTTAATTTTTCCTATGTATGGAAACTTACGGCCCACCCTGTATATATATATATATATATATATATATGTATATATATACAGGGCGTCCCAAAAAAATGTATACACACTTTAACAGCTGATAGCTCAATTGATGTTCTTTCTTTCCAAGTTAAACCCATTAGAATTAATAATGGCAGTCAGACTAAGCTTTGAACAAAGGAAATTCATTCTAAAATGCTACTGGAAGTGTGAAAACGCAGTTGAAGTGCAAAGACAGTTTAGGAGGGAGTTTCAAACAGATCCACCAACGCGACTTACCATCACTCGAATTAGAGATGGAATTAGCCGATGGAACTGTTCAGAATGTCCACAAGAAGCGTTCCGGAAGACCACGGACATCGACAAGCCCACAAAACAAGAAAGAGTACTGGAAACGTATCACCAAAGTCGAAGAAAATCTGTGCGGCAAGCGAGTCGTGAGGTAGGAATTTCAGAATCGTCTGTCCAACGCATTTTGAAGCGCTGTCAATGGAAAAGTTACATTCCAAGATTAGTCCATGCTAGTAATGAAGATGATCCGGACCGAAGAGTGGAGTATTGCGAGTGGTACTTGGCACGATGTGGATGTGGATTGGACGAAGGGGTTTCGTAGAATACCCTCCGCGCGTTCACCAGACCTCACACCACTAGACTTTTTTTTATGGGGATACTTAAAAGACAAAGTCTACGCTATAAAACCTGCAACAGTCGCTGAATTGAGAGCAGCCATTGAACGAGAATGCACACAAATACCAAACGAAATGTTTCGTGATGTTTGCGATTCCATTGCTTCGCGTTATCAGCAGTGCCTGGACCAGAACGGACGTCAGTTTGAAAACAGGCGTTGACAAAACAATTAAATAATGTCTGTAGATTCTATTACATTTTGAAAATGAAATGTATTTTAATAAACACTGCCTTTATAATTATTTAAAGTGTGTATACATTTTTTTGGGACGCCCTGTATATATATATATATATATATATATATATATATATATATATATATATATATGAGTGGCGATTTCTTAATGAATGCAACGCATGCAATGAATGCATGCGTTAAATATGTTCTCTTTTCAGATCTAAGTAAGGATTATAATTGACAAAAATAATTTTCAGAAACTAAAAATAGGCTAAGGCTTCAATCACGCATGTACTGGCTATTGGGCGGTGTAAACAAAATTATGTCTTATTTCATTAGACAATTAAGAACATTTTTCTGTACACAGATCGAAATACTTGTAGCTAAAGCATTCACTAATTCAGTCTGGGTACAGAAAAATGTTCTTAATTGTCTAGTGAAATAAGACATGATTTTGTTTACACCGCCTTGCCTTGGGCAATTTTTTAAGGAGACTTCTCACTATCCATAAGATTTTTTTTTGAGCCTCATAGCCAAATTCAAAAGGCAATATGTTTTAAAATATGCTTAGAAAATTTACTTAATATTTTTACTAAAAATAATTAAAAAGCTTTGTTCTGATTTTTTTTAATTAATGAAAATAATACGGCATGCATTCAGTTTTATAGGTGCATTCACCAAAAAGTAACATCTGGCAATTCTGACAAGGCTTCTTTCCAGTACCACAGCCGCAAGCTCCACTTGTGTTCGGTGTTCCCTTAAATAAATTATAGCATTGTAGTGCCCATAATGTTGACGATGTGTTTAATCAATTGAAGACTAGAAGATTTTACTCACTCTCTTTTGATGAGAAAAAGCGCATATTGAATAATGGCAGACCGATTCCACATTTGAATTTAAGCAAAGAAAATAAAGGCTTCACTCGGAAATTTAATCCTAAGCTGTATGATGATGTTCCCTGGTTATGTGGAAATATTTCAAATAACAAATTGTACTGTTGGTCGTGTTTCCTATTTTCAAGAGATAACTCTGTGTGGAATTCTGTTAGTCGTGGATACGACGATTTAAACAATTTACATACTGCAATTTCTCGCCATGAAAAATCTCTTGCTCACATAAATGCATTTGTTGATCTTAAAACATTTGGAAAGTCAGAAAGAATTGATTTAATACTCGACAAGCAGAAATCAGTTGCCATTTCCAGACATAACGAAGAAGTTAATAAGAATCGAGAAATTTTGAAACGTTTGATTAGGATAACATGTTTTTTAGGTATGCAAGAATTAGCATTTCGCGGTCACAATGAAGAAGAAAACGCTGACAATAGGGGTAACTATATTGAATTGGTATTTTGTATGGGAGAATTCGATGAAAAGCTTCAAAACCATTTAAAAACTGCGACTGTTTTTAAGGGAACATCATCTGCTATTCAGAATGACATAATTCAATCTATTAGTGCAGTTATGTTAGAACAAATAAAACGTGAGCTTATCGACTGCATGTATGTGGCGATTTTATTAGATGAAACATCTGATGTCAGCTTTTTTTCTCAACTCTCTACTGTTGTTCGTTATGTTAATAAACATGGAGAGATTTGTGAACGATTTATAAAATTCAATGACGTCAGCAATGATAGAAGTGCAGGAGCGATTTCTGATTTATCTATAAGGCAACTAGGTGAACTGGGCTGTTTGAAAAAAATTAGTTGCTCAAACCTACGACGGTGCTGCTGTTATGGGGAGCGATCTTAATGGAGTACAAACAAAGATTAGAGAAACTGTACCAGAGGCTATTTTTCTTCACTGCTACGCCCATAAACTTAACCTTGTTTTATCCCAAGCTGTCGCTGAAATTTCCGAATGTAATAATTTTTTTTCAGTATTAGGAAGTTTGTCATCATTTTTCAGCAGTTCAACTAAGCGAACTTCAATGCTTGACAAAGTTGTTGGAAAGCGTTTCCCTAAACTGGCTCCAACGCGGTGGAACTATTCATCTCGTCTAGTTGAAAGAGTTAAGGAAAATAAAGAAGATATAATAGATCTTTTAAAAAGCATTCTTGAAAACCCAAAGAAATTTGATGAAAAAACAAAAAATAGTGCACGCGGATTGCTTGCTGGTATCGATACTTTCGATTTTAATTTTTTATTAGAAGTATTTTCTTCAATTTTTCCTTTTACTGAATATCTATTTAATGTGCTGCAAACAAAATCTATGGATATTGTGTATAGCTCAATCACCGTTGAAAGCACTATGAAAAAAATCAAACAAATAAGGGATACAAAATTTGCAGATATGTGGGACTTGATAACAGAAAGATGTGGTGAACCTGTATGTAAAAGGAAACAGAGTCTTTCTCCACAAGAGAAGTATAGTCAACTATTTCATGAAATATTCGATAATATACTTCTTCAAATGAAAGAGCGTTTCAGTTCAATGGAAAAATTGGAATTCATTGAGCTTTTAGATTGCAAAAAATTTGAGTTCTATGATGTTACTTTCCCAGAGAGAGCTTTTGAATCTTTGAAAAGAAGCTACAATTCATTTTTTGAGTTTCCTCGTCTCCGTTCTGAATTGTGTTTTATATTCGCACAAATCTTTTGCCAAAAAGAATGTTGCTGAGCTCCTAAAATATCTACTGGAAAGCGAAATGCACAAAGGTCTTAAGGAAATATATAAATTGACGAATTTGATTCTAACTACTGTATACCAATATCGACAGCAAGTGTTGAGCGATCATTTTCTGCGCTTAAAAGAATTAAAAGTTATTTACGGAGTTCCCAAAGTGAAGAAAGGCTATCTAATCTTGCCTTAATTTCAATTGAAAAAAATTTCATCAAGAAGCTTATGGAGAATCGAGAGTACTTTTACAATTTGGTCATCGAAGAATTTGGCAGGAAAACTAGGAGAGCAGAATTTCAATTCAAATAATGCTTCACAATTATTTAAGGTAAATTTTAAATTTGTATCTTTTTCTTTAGATCAATTCGGTAACTACTATATATAAATATGTCTAATTTTTTGTTCGCATATTTAAGCCTAACATTAAATGAACTTTCCTTCAAAGAGGTCCCCAAAAGTTTGTAAAACACCTTTAACTTGTTAAGTTCTATGTAAACAATATGCAAAGTTTGGGCAAGAGGGTTAGGCGGATGTTTTTCTTCCATTCCATAACATTGCATGCCCGAACAAAAATGTCACGAGTCGCCACTGATATATATATATATATATATATATATATATATATATATATATATATATATATATATATATATATATATATGGGAATGAACTCAGAATGGTTCCCTGAGGTTTTTTATGATCACACAGACCGTGCATGGAACAAGGAACTCTTCTAGGAAAATTAAGTCACTATAGTCCGAATAAGTAATGGTAAATGACAAATACTATAGTTTTTTTTCCGAGAAGAGTTCCTTGTTCCATGCACGGTCTGTGTGTATCATAAAAAACCATAGGGAACCATTCTGAGTTCATTCCCATCATGAAACGGACATGTTATGTTCCTTGAAAAGTGGACGCTCAATTCTGCCAGTTGAGGTTTAAGTTTTGGTTTTTGGCTAAAAATAAAATAGTTACTCCTTTTTCTTTGGTGTATTCAATTTGACGCGAAGGCAGCGAGTCTTTTGCTTATATTGAGGTTCTAAATGTAGCTGGGCTAGGCTGCTTTAAACCCTAGATCTTGTCCCAAAGCTGGATCCTATCTGCTTGGTAGATAGCTGGTGAGGGAAGCTATATTTTTGGGACCTCTTTGCGAGTGACCCGTTGCCCACGTCGGGCTAGCATCATGAAAAAGAAAAAACTATAGTATTTGTCATTTACCATTACTTATTCGGACTATAGTGGATTTAATTTTCCTAGAAGAGTTCCTTCTTCCATGCACGGTCTGTGTGTATCATATATATATATATATATATATACATATATATATATATAATCTTTGTGTTACATAATTCGTGTAAATAAGGCGTCCAGCGTTCTCATAAACAAAGATTACATGAGAGCCCAAGCTTATAGTTTAAGAACTGTTTATATTTTTGTGGAAAAATAAGCCACTCTCTTGTATTTTCTCACTGAGTGAAGATTATTTTCAGTATATCTTATTATGTGCATGTTTAGTATGTTTTAAGGTGCAATGCCTTTTGTTTGTACAGTCGCGCACGAAAGTCTTTTTCTCCAACAAATCTGTATTACGGCACAGTCAGAGACCAACTAGACTTCTTTGCACGATTCCATATGCATTTTTATAATTTGTTCATATAATATGTCTGTCTATGTACAGTGTGTATGTGTGTGTGTGGTTAATTTTATCTGCAATGTATTTTTTTATAAAGTGCCAGTGCATCCGCGCAAATAATTTATTAAGTGAAAATAAATGCAACATATTCTGTCATTGTGGTTCTAAACTTGAATACAAGGAGAGAAACGGGAAAAGACCATGAGAAAAGGTGGTCTCAGACTTCGAAAAGAAGGAAAGAGACAATTTGCCATAAACAGATGAAAATAGAAGAGGAAGGAAAAAATGGCTAAAAATAGGAATAAATGTAAAAATGATCTGAAATTAGGAAGTTCAATAAGAACAAACTAAACCCACTCCCATTAAAGTATGCGAATATTCAAAGGAGGTAACAACAACTATCGTCCAGTAGTAGCACTCGCATGCCACCTTATGAACTGCTTTGAACATGTAATTAGTGACAAAAATTGCTTACTATTTACAAAAATATACTTGTATACATATTCACTCCGAACCAACATGGCTTCAGGGCTGGAAAATTATGCCTGTCACGGTTATTAAACCACCAAGATTGAATGAATACTGGGAATGTTATGTCGAAGCCAAAATGTCCATGTAATGTATACTGATTTTGCTAAAGTTTTCTTCGATAAATGTGATCATGGGATTATAGCACAGAAACCGAATAAAACAGGAATTACTGTGAAACTGCAACGATGGATATTTAATTCTCTGACTCAAAGAACACAAAGAGTGTTAGTAAATGTAGCCACAGAAGTCGTCAGCTCTCCCCCACATGATATATACAATATTAGTTACTTTGCGTGTATGATTGCAGACACTGATATGGGGATATTTAGGACAATATCGTGTCGTACTTCGCTGACGACGACGCAAAAATATACGAGGAAACATCAAAAGAAGGTAACACAGAAAAATTACAAAATGACTATGAAACTCTCTTTTCACGTGGACGGAAAACAACAATACAAAGTTTAACGAAAAAAAATTCGAACACGTAAGATATATTAACAGAAAACGAGGTACAGAAATTGTGAAGACAGAGAAGAGATAACACCAAAAACACTAGTCAGGGATTTTGAAATAATAATAATAATAATAATAATAATAATATAATATCGGATTCAAGGAACACTATACCATTAAAATCAAAACAACTTGGAAAAATAATGGGAATTATCTGGTGGAGCTTCCACAGCAGAAAAGCAAACGTACTGATACTGAGATACGAGGTTATTTTCTTCGAAATATTTTGAGAGCTGCGTGTACACAAGTTTTTCAATACCTTTCCTCATGAGGTAAGATGGATGTAAATCGATAATTCGAAGGTGTTTGTCTTCTGACTTGAATATTGGACAAACTCGTGCCTTTTTAAGTACGTCAGGGAAAGTTCCTCGACTGAGGGATAAACTGAATAACGTTGATAAAAGGAGAGATGAAGTATCTGAACAGCGCTTGAAGCCCGCGTCTGGAATAGAATCGACGTAACATGATTTGTTTTTAAGGGTGGAGATTGCCGTTTTAACCTCTCCGGGAGGTATTGAATACAAGTGGAAAATATGAGCTGGGAGCTGTTGCCAAAATATTCTTCATACAGTAGCTGCGTATCGAAGTAGCTATGAGATCAGCTTTCTCCCCCCCCCCCTACGGTAACAAAGTAATTATTTAGATAATTTGCTATATCTAATGGTTCGTTATAAATGGTATTATTTACAGTTATACTTGTGGCACCTTCGTTCTTTCTACTTATTTAAAGTATTAGTGATTTGCGTTTAGTTCACTGTAGAATTTCTTAAAAAATTGCTACTTTCCTGGTCGTGAACGGATCATATATATATATGTGTGTGTGTGTGTGTGTCATGTGGAAAACAAAGTGCTCCAAGAAAAAAGAGACACTATGCTGCCGATACGTGGATGACATATTCGTTACCACCGATAATGAAACAGAACTTCTAGAACTAAAAGCAGCATTGGAAAAAGAATCAGGCTTAACATTCACTTATGAGTTCAGCATCAACAGGAAAATTCCATTTCTCGACGTGAAAATACAAGACGACGGCGATTGCTACACGACCAGAAAAACCTAAGGACAGAGGAAAATGCTTAAATGCAAATGGCGAGTGCCCAACTAAATATAAACTCTGTGTAATAAAAGCACTTCTACACAGCTTATAAAATCTCATCTAATTGGACGATCTTCCACCAAGAGATTGAACGCTTAAAGCAGCTACTAATTAACAACGGTTTCACAGACACCGAAACAGAACGAGAAATTTGAAATTTTTGAAAATAAAAAGGGAGGCAAATACAGCGGAAAGCAATCGGGCAAGAAAGGAGGAGACGCCGAACGGCACTGTTCATAAAATTTTTTACTAAAACCAAATGTCGCCTGCGTGTAAAACTGACGAAAGAGTGATAAGGAAAATAGTAAAGGAAAACGTCAGATGTAGAAATCATAATAAAATATCGCATGCCATCTACTACCGAAACACGAAGACTAAAAACTTATGAAAAATAACAGCACTCAAAAAACCGAAAATCTACAAAAATCCCACGTTGTTTACGAATTTCAATGCCCGAACGAAGGTTGCAAACTTCGAGGAAACGTGAGATACGTGGGCTCAACCATAACAACACTGTCAAGAAGGCTAACAATGCACTTACAAGAAGGAAGTCCGAAAGATCACGTGTGGAACATACACAAAATAAACCTAACCAGACAACAGATAGTGGAAGCGACAAACGTGGTAACACAAATAAGAGATGAGAAAAGACTTCATATCATCGAAGCATTAATAATAAGAGAGACTTCCCCGAAAATAAACAATCAGCGAACCGGGCAAGAACGAATCCTCAAGTTACACGTACGAAATTGACCAATCCCGTTAGTACACGTAGGCGAAACTGCGGGAAAACCTCCGAAAATGAGCTACAAAAGAGAGCGTGTCTGCGGGGTCCAAGCGAATTCAATGCTGCTCGTGTTAGTCTGCCTGGGCGAGATGAACTCTTATTCCCTTGCGGGTAGTGATTCTGGGCGCTCGCTACGCTGATTTCTACCTCAACATATCGTCGATTGAATCTCGCTCTGGCAAAGGTGGTAAAGTTGGAGGAAAATTTTCTTTTCCCGGAGAATCATTTCTCGCCCGCTTCTGCCTGCCCAGAATCACTACCCGCAAGGGAATAAGAGTTCATCTCGCCCAGGCAGACTAACACGAGCAGCATTGAATTCGCTTGGACCCCGCAGACAAGACAACGCTTCGTTTTTCTTCGCCGAAGTGCACGCTTCAGTAGTATTGGCGCCTAAAAGTATAAACCCAGGACATCGCAGAAATAAGACTACTTCTATTTGAGCGTTCGCCGAAGTGCACGCTTCAGTAGTATTGGCGCCTAAAAGTATAAACCCAGGACATCGCAGAAATAAGACTACTTCTATTTGAGCGCGTTCTACGATAGTATGTGTCTTCACGAGAGACCAGGGCTTGCTGGGGCCAAGCCGGAGGGCCAGGTTGGGGGTTTCACCAGAACCCGTCTATCGATGCGTGCATCAATAGGATCTGACGAAGGAGGTCTGAGGCTTAGCCCGCTGCGGACCAGATCAGGGTTCGCTCGAACTGCATCCAGAATTGCACTCGAACTTTGGCATGACATCACCTCTCGGGGGAAATGCATGTCAGGGCTAGAGGTTTCCAAGACCACGGTGCGAACACTAATCAATCACCCCGTCTCCGTGTTATGGAAACTGCAATCCTGATAACCAAGCCTGAGGGAGGCGGCGCTCATAAGTCCGCCATGAGTCATCCCCCTCAGGAGATGCGGCCAGAGCCCATATCATACACCACCATCTCACCCCCCCCTCCTGCCCGAGGCCGACCCTGGCGACCCTATCTCGCGACACATTTTACAAGATGGCGACCGCAACGCCCCAAAAACAATGCGACTAAAAATCAAAGCAACATCTAAGAAAGCTACGAGAAGCTACGTCATCTCGGAAGTTTTCACGAGGGCACACGTGCCCTTCATCCGAATTTACGGTGAGCACCCTACGTTCACCGCAGTATGCAGGGGAGGAAGACGCGTCGAAGCTTCTGGCGCCTGAAACTAAAGAGTCGCTTCGTACCGCGGGCATACAAATCCAGGTGCCCCCCTAATATCAGAGCCAAGAGTTCTGTCTTTATGAGAAAAACTCGACCGCCACATCGGATGCCGGTCTAAGGAAGAAATAAAAGAGGAACTAGAAAAGGAGAACACGTGGGCCAAAGTGAAGAAGTCACAAAAATCAAAGACTTCACCCACGTCGTTAAATTTTTGAATTCAAGACCCCCGAGATTGCGCGCAAAGCAGCGGAATCAGGACTGTTACTATTCCACATGTTCGTGACCCCTTCTCAGATCACCGGGGACGAATTTATTACTGTCCTGGACTTGTTTTCAATTGCTATAAATTTGAGGAGCACCCTTCGAAGGACTGTCCCACCAAACACATCACGGTCTGCCTCCGAGTGCGCAGTAGTGGGGACATAAGTGGACCGAATGTAAAGGCCACACAAAAGAAATGCATCAACTGCCACGGCCCGCACCGTACACTGGCAATGGCATGCCGAAGAAGAAGGAGGCCATCCGACTGAGGAGGAAAAAAACTCAGGAGGACTCGGCCGGTAAAAGAGCTGCAACGTACAGAGCTGCAGTCAAACAGTCCATCGAGGAGGCTCGCTCCCACCTCAGTCCCACAGAAATCGTACTTGAAAACTCAAACAGCCTGACCCTGTTGACGTGCGTCATACATGCTCATCTCCTCAATATGGGAACCCCAGGCACATACTCGAAGCACCTAAATGACATGCTCAGGAGAAACGGCATGCCGGAAGTCAACGCCCCCGACGATGTCCCTCGGCATCTATCTTCGCGGCACGACTTCCAGAAAGGACAACTGCCGCTTCCGACGAATCAGACAGTGAATCAGAACCTGAGCCGAACCCGTACCCAACCCGTCTCTGCCCCAGTATCAGACAACGAAGCGGAATCTTACACGGATGCCCCACGACCCCGCCGCACTCGTGCGGGAATACGGGAGTGCACCGAAAGTGAAGCCCCTAACCGGGCAAACCTCTTGCCCCAAATCTCCTGAGAAGCCGAACACTGAATCCTCTAAGCCGTTACCGAAGAAGGTTGCTCATACCCAACTCAAGGCCTAGATCTGGGGCTGAGGATCGTCGCGAAGGCCACCAACCCTTCCCTAAACCCATGGTGCTATCCCACTGTGAAAGGGCTGAGAGAGGGATCTTATAAGTACACCTTCGAAGAGAATGTGGACACCACTTATGACATCCCACTCTTGATCGAACGACAAGAAATCGCTGTCATCGGTGAGGACCTCGACGTTCTCCCGGACCAGGCATTCAAAAAATTCGTTCAGGAAATGCGACGCGCTCCCCACAGGCACTGAACCAAAAAGCAAAACACAATCAACATGCACGCGCAACAATCTAACCTAACGATTCTTCAGCAAAATGTACTGCATTGGCAAACGCACAAGACGTCTCTGGCCAATACCTACAGACTAATCGACCCAGACATCATCCTCATTAACTCACACAGCCTAAAGGCACCCCAGCAAATAAAACTGTTCAATTACAACATCATACAATCGAACAGATCGCAAGAACTGCATGACGGTGTTGCAATTGCCGTCAAACGTGGTCTTCGCTTCGAAGAGATCACAAGCTTCGAAGACGAAACACTGGCAGTGAGGTTAAAACTGGGCCACGAAGACCTCGTCATTGGGACGACATACTGCCCCCCGAGGAGGGGCACCATCAGAGCTGGGCACTTGCGGCATATTTTGCGGTACTGCGGTACTGCGGTACTACCAAACCGGTACCAAACCGGTACGCGGAAATTGAATGCGGTAGCGGTACTGCGGTACTTTCAGCGATCCTTTGCGGTACTGCGTTATGCGGTCCCGGTTTGGTAGTTTGGTAGTACCGCAGTACCGCAGTACCGCAAAATATGCCGCAAGTGCCCAGCTCTGGGCACCATCTCATCAGCAGATATTATCAAACTTCTGAAACTACAACTGCCCAGTTTACATCATCGGAGACCTGAATGCCAGACATGTGGACTTCGACGATAACTACAGTAACCACTACGGGAAACAACTGGCGGAAATAAACAGAAGGGGGAAAATGAAGTGGCTAGGGCCACATTTTCCAACTTTTTACGGCAGGAACGCCGGAACGATGCCCGACAAAATTATTGCCAATAATCTGGCATACCTCAACACTCATCACTATCCGGGCCCAGCCACACCCAGCGACCACGTCCCTATCATCATGAAGATTGCCTGCGCTCCTTTACAAGTCCCAATCCGTCCCCGCCCCTCCATCCGCAAGACGAACTGGGAGGAGTACCAGGCTGACCTCGCCCAACACGAGCCCTCAGAACTGAATGGTGGGGGGATAGCAGCAATTGAAGCTGCCACGGCAGACCTTCTGAAGGCGCTGAAGACTGCCAAGGAAAAACACGTACCCACCATCACCCACCGCATTCTGCCACACCCCTCCCCTCCGAAGAAATCGTCGCCGCCACACGCCAATTAAACGTCGTCAGGAACCAGATGGACAGCGGCATAAATTACCTGCATAACAAACTGCAATACAACATCCTCAGAGCCCGACTACGAGGCTTGTGGATTGAAAAAGAACACATGTGGAACGCGCTCGTCGACAGGATAGACGTAGAAAGAGACCCTAAAACCTTCTGGTCACAGATAAGGAAACTAAAAGGAATACCCAAAGCTGAAAAATTCAAGACACTCCGGAATGAAAACGGAAGACCTCTCATCTCGGACCAAGAAATAGCGGAAAGCTTTCGAAATCGTCTCAGAAGAACGTTCAACATAAGCGATGAAGAAAATGACCTGTTCGACGAAGACAATGAAGCAAGGGTCACACAGTGGCTGGAAGACAACCACGAAAGGATCCTACCAACGGATAGGGCAGAACCCCTAAATGCCAACTTCAGATTACGGTGAAAGAGGTCACTGACACGATCAGCCTCTTTAAAGAAAAGGCACCAGGCCCCTCCGGAATCACGAAAACCCTGATCCAAAAGTCGCCCCGAACATACACGAAGAGATAGCAAACATATTTAGCGCCAGTCTCTCCATCGGATACTTCCCAAAAGCATTAAAAACCGCAAAAATCATCATGATCCCTAAAGGAGGGAAATCCACAGAGTTCATCGAGAACTATAGACCCATCAGCCTGTTAGAGGTACTCGGCAAAACCCTGGAAAAAATACTCCTTCGAAAACTGAATTTCCACCTCACGGTCAATGGTGCACTTTCAGACGCCCAGCATGGATTCAGGAAAAAGAGAGGCACAGCCACAGCCCTCGCCATTCTGCACGAAGCGGTGGCAAACAAACTAGCGTTCAGCAGAAGAGTCTCGATAGTACTGAGAGATGTGAAGGCCGCATTCGACAAAGTGTGGCACCAAGGATTACAATACCGCATCCTCGAACAGAACATGGACGCAAACTTAGGGAAAATCCTTTGCAGCTTCCTCAAAGATCGAAAAGCTTACGTCCAACACAAGACCCACACTGGCAAGCTCTTCGACATCCAGGCGGGAGTGCCACAGGGAGCGATACTTTCGCCCACTCTGTACAACCTGTACATCGCCCAATTGCCTCCGCCCCCACCACACACCCGAGAAGTCATCTACGCGGAGGACATCACGCAAATAGTAACATCAAACCTCGGCAAAGAGCAACACGCCAACAGGCTGAAGAGACAAATTGAAAGAATCAATGAATTCGAGGAACGTTGGAAAATTCAGACGAACCAACAGAAATTCACAGTTATTAACATTGGCCACAGGAACGTTCACGCACTAGAAATAAACAACCGAGTCCAACCTTACAAGCAACAAGGCACAGCTCTCGGCCTGACCATCAACAGCTTTGGCTATAAAAACCATACCACAGCAAGGTCAAACAAAGCGAGAAGAGAGCTCAGTAAACTCTACCGTTTCAGGGGACTCTCGGTAAAAAATAAGAAGATGCTGTACACGGCGCTGGTACGGTCTATCCTCGAATACCGGCAATTCCACTGCACACAACGAGCGACACAAATCTGATGTTGCTACAAAAAATACAGAACGCTGGAACAAGATTCATCCTGGGAAAACGACTCAGCGACAGGATATCATCCCAGGCACTGCACCAACAAGCAAACTTACCAGCCCTCAATGTCCTCCTGCACAGCAGCGGAGAAAACTTGGAGGAAGGTACAAAACACCTCTCCACAGACCTATGAAGAACTCGATATTGGACCTCAGCGCGGGAGAGAGTACTTCTATTTCAAGAGAAGTCTACCCCGCAGCAGACACCCCCCACCAACGGCACTTTTTGTACCGTATAGAAGATAAAAAAAAAAAAATAAAAAAAAAAAAAAAATAAATAAAAAAAAAAAAAATAAAAAAAATAAAAAAAAAAAAAATAAAAAAAAATAAATAAAATAAAAGAGGTAGAAAACCCAAACTAAGCTAACAAGTCAAGCACCCTACAAAAGCTTGAACGCGCAAGGAAGGTGATTCACTTATCACCAGACCTTAAATCCCCCATAAAAAAAAAAAAAAAAAAAAAAAACCTGCGCATCCTTGGTGAACCCGAGGACCTATCAACTCTTCATCTATTTCCCATTTCCCCACTTTCTGTTATCACTCCTACAACTCTAATTTCACCTCTTATAACGTCAACAACAACAACAACAGAAATTTTCATTCTAGGCAGAACACCAACGAAGATGACTCCAAACGAATTCCCTGAAGATGCTCGAGGACAGAGCGAAACGTCGGAAAATTTTGGAAATATTATTTATAACACTGGTATGCATCAATTTTGCTGTCAAGGGTTTTGTAAGTGATTCTTATAGAGTTTTTCCTGCTGATTTCGAATCTGCAATCCGTTTTTCTCAATCAGCTCAGGTTATCCGGCTATGGCCTCATAAGTAAAATAGAATTTTTCGTGATTTTGTCAAAGCGGAATTGGAACAGTAACATCTATCATCACTTGTTTCACTTGTATAATATTTTTTTACTTTTCAGGCATATAGATAAAATATTTCATAATGAATAGAGCGTGTAAAAATGATCCCAATAGATTCTGCTACATATGTGGGACGGTTACCATGCCAAATAACCAGTCCCAAATCACTAAATTTGTGAAGACAATGTATAGAGCATACTTTGGAATTAAGCTAGGGGACCAGGACAAAAATTTCGCCCCTCATATGTGCTGCAAGACGTGCATTGAAAATTTGAGAAGATGGAGCAAAGGCAGAGCGAAATCTTTGCCTTTTGGAATTCCCATGATTTGGAGAGAAGGAAAGGATCACGTGACATATTGCTATTTCTGCATGACAAACCTCCAAGGTGGGCTTATAAATTTATTTTTCTTAAATATTTTGAAATCCTCGTATGAAACTTGACATAATATTCACCATAATGTAATAGTCACCATATATAGCATAATATTCACCATAATGGTAATCATACATTTACATATACATATTGTTATAGAAAATACATTTACACATACATATTGTTATACAAGTTACATTTACATATACAATGATTGTATATTTTCTTTCTTTTTCATTCATATTGTCCCCGAAGGGACAATATGAATGAAAAAGAAAGAAAATATACAGACTCCATCGACCTATTTCATATCTTACAGACCGCAGCCTTCCCTCACGAGCCGCCACTGTCTGAATGCTTCTTCTATTTCATATGCAAGTTTTATATCCATGTTTCTGTGTTTCTATTTTCAGGAGTTAACAAGAAGAATAAACACATTGTTCTATACCTGACATTCCTTCTGCTATGAGACCTGTACCCATGATCCTGGAATTCCAATACCCGACCCACCTCAAACCCTGGACTTCGATGATTCTGATGATGAATCAATGACCAATGCCAATGACCAGTCCCAGTCGTATATACCTCAAAATACCGCTTCAAATGAGCCGAGGCCTCTCAACCAGGCCAAACTTAATGATCTTACCAGGGATTTAGGACTTTCTAAATTAGCTGCCGAGATCTCGGGCTCACGACTTCGAGAGGACAACTTGCTGGCTCCGGGAACAACATTCTCCTGGTATAGGAAACGAGAGGAAGAATTCCGCAAGTTTTTTGCAGTGCACGAAAATACCTCTTCCTTAGTGTACTGCTGCAATGTTGAGGGGCTAATCGAATCCTTGGGCCTGCCATATAACGCATCAGAATGGAGGCTATTTATAGACTCGTCTAAACGAAGTTTGAAAGCAGTACTTCTCAACATTGGGAATAGGGTTGCATCAGTCCCTGTAGCACATTCCGTACAACTTACTGAGAGCTACGATAACATGAAAATTTTACTGGATGCTCTCGTATACGACCAACATAACTGGAGGATCTGTGGAGATTTGAAGGTAATACTAATATCATAAGTAAACTATTGCTATTGACTATGTTGTTTTTCCAAAGGTTATTTGAGAGCGTATAAGAACACTTAACTTCCCCACAGAAGTGATACAGTCCAATGCATAGATTTTTTTATCTGATAGAACAAATTCTCTAAATTCTTTAAATATTTTTTTTTTTTCAGATTGTGGCATTTGTATTGGGAATGCAAGGGGGATACACGAAATACCCATGTTTCCTCTGCAAATGGGATAGCCGAGCGGATGAGAAGCACTATGCACAGCGTGAATGGGTATCCAGAGAGAATTTTGAACCTGGGTCGCATAATGTCGTTTCAGTGCCCCTTGTACCACCAACAAAAATTTTGCTCCCACCACTTCATATTAAGCTGGGCTTGATGAAAAATTTCATCAAATCAATGAATAAGGAGGGTTCAGCATTCCGATATCTCGAGAGTAAATTTCCTCATATATCTGATGCTAAACTAAATGCTGGGGTATTTGATGGTCCTCAAATTCGAACTTTGATCAAGGATACTCAGTTCGAAAACGCAATGACTCCAACTGAGAAGAATGCCTGGCAGGCATTCAAATCAGTTGTCACTGATTTTCTTGGCAAGCGTAGAAGTCCAGAATACGAGTCCGTTGTCGAAAACTTGATGGAAGCTTTCAAAGCTCATGGGTCGCGCATGTCCATAAAAATGCACTTTTTGTGGTCCCACTTGGACTATTTTCCTGAAAATTGCGGGGATTATAGTGAGGAACAGGGTGAACGATTTCACCAAGATATCAAAATAATGGAAGAGAGGTACCAGGAAAACTGGGATATCAATATGCTGGAGGACTATGCTGTGTTTGAAGCGAGACGTGCCCGAAGAAAAACAGACGGAAAGCCAAAAAAACTTCATTCCTTCCTCAATAAACTTTTTTCCATATTCATTGTATGAATAAAAGTATTTATTCACACAATGTTTTCATTTTTCACGAGTGTTCTTATAATATTACTCGTATCTACAGTGTTTAAGCTAAAAAAATCAATAAATTTGGGGATAAAATTGGACTTATAATAAATGGCCAATAGAGAAAAAACCTGACCTGATTGAGGAAAACCAATGTCATTTTCGAATTCAGCATGGTCGAATTATATAATATGAGTTGAAAAAACCCTCACAGCAGACAAAAAAATTTCATATGCATATCAGTGTAATTTACCAACATTATTGAAAAATGTCGTACGGAAAATTGAAAAAACTAATAATAAAGTAATAAATAAAAACTTTGGTCGATTGTTAAACCAAACACACACATATATATATATATATATATATATATATATATATATATATATATATATATATATATATATATATATACCATGCCTTGAACACTGAGGTTAGTTTCATATGCAGAAGAGAGAATGCAACAAAATTCCTCGGCGAAGATAAAAACGTTTAATAAAAGTTATATCAAAAGTTATAGAAAAGTTAAAATAATAATAATATTTTTTATTGTTCTTTGCTACATATATAAGGCATACAAAAGGTAATTTAAGGTATACAGAGAGTAACATAATAACATATATATATACACACACACACACACACACACACACACACACATATATATATATATATATATACATATGATAGTGCGACAGTTAATGCATTCCTTAGCATATGTAGCGTAGTAGAACAGACAATATGAAACAATAGTAACAGCAAAAATAGCAATAATAATAACAATAAAACAATAATAGAACGTTTGTCTGCAGTTTCTCCCCATCTTCGTCTTGTGGTTGATCGCGTATCGAGTGATAAATTTACTTTTAGTTGTCGTTGGTGTAATTATTATCGTGCAACCAGAGAATATTGTGGAGGAATTAACTGAAGAAATCAGAAAGTATCCATGTTTATGTGACGTGACACTGGAAGAATATAGACACGCACAAAGAAAGGACAATAGCTGGGCGGAAATTACAGTACTAAAAACTCGAATCGAGATTGTATATTATTACAGTACAGTAAATATTGTGTAAACATTACAGTTAAGTACGATACACACCATGCATTATTATTATGAATTATAATTAGTATAGTGACAGATAATATATATATATATATATATATATATATATATATATATATATATATATATATATATATAATGCTGAAAATAACCACGAAAGAAAAAAAAAAACAAAATAGTGCTCAAGCGCTTTCGTCTAATGACATCCTCAGGAACATTAGACGTCATTAGACGAAAGCGTTTGATCAATATTTCGCTTTTCTTTTTCCTTCGTGGTTATTTTCATTATAAATATTATTCACGCGTTACTTTCGTGAAATAATTTACACACACACATACACACACACACACACACACACACACTCTCTTCCGCTCTCTTTTATATATACTATCTCTCTTTTATACCATTCCATAAACATCCTCATCACTTAAATCACCATCTCACCAAGGTACACCACTGGTCATCTTGAATGATGGAGGTAAACTAAATATTTCCCCTTCAAATTAAAACATAGCGTGGCCCACGTGTCTTCCGGTGTAAAGACGACACAGCATAGCTCGCGTGCGTAGCGAGGCTAGCGTAGCATCCAGTGTGAGTTGGCCTTAATGGTCGGTTTAGTGGCATGAAGGCTTTGGCGTTCATTTACTGTAACGTAGAAGTGCTTTATAATACTGGCATCCGTTCAGGCAGTTATGAAATTAGATGGTCCTTGGTACCGAAGAGTCCGTTTGGGTTATCCTCAATGCCAACAAAGGAACCTTTCCAGTCGTTAGTCCGAATGTACTATAATGAAGATCTACAGGCATCTGTATAACAGCGATGAATTGAGCTCTTGGACTTTTAGTGAACAAAGGACCAAAATCATCTTCGTAAGAGGGTGAACTTTCTCGTGATGCCGCTCGATACATACTGAGAAATGTATTGTAGGGTTTTTGCAATAAAACTGTAGACCTAAAATGAAGTGTTTCTAACCATCTCTCTCTCTCTCTCTCTCTCTCTTCCTCTCTCTTCTCTCTCTCTCTCTCTCTCTCTCTCTCTCTCTCTCTCAAAAAAAAAAAAAAAAAAAAAAAAAAAATATATATATATTATATATATGATTGGGTCGTTTAACGCCTTCGCAACATCTAAGGTCATATAATGGAGGGGACCGACAGCTTTTCGTGGGATCCAAACCACGGGTCGCTACATTTTCTGGGCATAGAGAATGGTCCTCCATCCAACTACCCTCCGGTATCGCTGAACTTCACTAATCGAGAGGCAGCGGTGCTACAACACTGGCCATGACGTGTGTATATATATATATATATATATATATTAGTGATGTAGCGGATGTCATTTTTTCACATCCGCGGATGCGGATGCGGGT
Source organism: Bathynomus jamesi (assembly GCA_023014485.1). Lineage (NCBI taxonomy): Eukaryota > Metazoa > Arthropoda > Malacostraca > Isopoda > Cirolanidae > Bathynomus > Bathynomus jamesi. The sequence continues at coordinate 159,301 of JAJOZX010006338.1, read as the reverse complement.
GAGGATGTTTGATTTCAACATCCGCGGATGCGGATGCGGATGTCTACATTTCGTTATTTTTTAGGATATATTCGAGATTTGTTGTGTTTAACGTATATAATAAGTTATTATATAGAGAGAGCTGTAGCTATAATGTAGTATAATTGATTAATTGTACAATAATTGCTGTACTTTTCTCTGAACATATAAAATATTATCAAGCATCTAACTAATATAGAAATCAATTAGTGAATTCGTCTGCAAATAAATTCGTTATATTTTGTTGAGTTCAGCCACAATTAGAAACCATAATTGTGTTACCAGGATGCGGGACGTGAACCCAACTCAAATGTACCCACCGACCTCTTTCCCCAACCTCCACCCTTATAGAAAGAGATCTTAATTAGCTTGATAACTATTTATATTAAGTTTAAAGTTTATTAGGCATATTTATAAATGAGTAATTAATAAAAGTAAACTAAGATGTTCATCGTTTAATGTTCAAACTTAATTATAGGAAGGTTATGCTTAAGGAACATTAATTTTCTGCCTTTTCTGCTGCCAGTCTGTTTCTCTTTTCATCATATATTAATCCAGCACTGCTAAATAATCTCTCGCTTGGTACGTTTGTTGGAGAACAGGCTAAATGTTTCCTTGCAAGTTTACTCCAAGTATGGATAGATATTCTGCGTATTTTTCCACCAACTAATAGCATTGTCACATGCAGCCAGGCGTTTTTCTTGGTGATAGCTCTCGATCATTTTACTAACATCTTTTGACATCGCGTAGTAGGTCTCGTCATTGCTGCTTGACTCAAGAAACTGAGAGACAGATTCTGTGATAGATTTGCTTGTTGAAGGTGTTGGTTCTGTCACTGAAACTTTTATTCTTTTGGTGGGTGGCGAAGCGACAGATTCAGAGATTGAAGCTCTTCAACTGCTTTGCCAAGTGATGATTTAACTCGTTCTAATGTACTAGGTGAAAATAACTTAGCTTTGTAACGTGGATCTAAGTAGGTTGCAAGAGAGTAACTTCATACAAGAACAGCCTCTCGTCTTGTCGCTTGCATCATTTTTGCGCACAATGAACTAGTTCTATTAATATAGTAGAATTTGATAATTTCCGCTTATTAATGACGTTTTATCTCAACGGTCCACATCCGCACGACATCCGCAGTCCAAAGTGCGGATGCGGACGCGGATGCGAATGCGAGAAAATGTGCGGATGTTCCGCGGATGCGGATGCGGATGCGGATGTGACCTACATCACTAATATATATATATATTGCATATGCCAAATTCAATTTATGCGTTTATATTTCCATCCATATTGTCCCTTCGTGTTTACCCGATAGATTTAAATACTAAATGTTGTCTATTGTCCCCTCGAGTACAAGGGGAAAACAACAAAAAAACACATCTGTGATGAAATGAAAGTGTGTTAAATATTTTAGCTTGTCGTAGCCTAATGGTCAACGCTTGTGTCTCGTGTCAGAGGGCCCCAGTTAGAATTTTGGTTGGGGATAAATTTAATTTTATATATATATATAATATATATATATATATATATATATATAGAGAGAGAGAGAGAGAGAGAGAGAGAGAGAGAGAGTTACAAGGAGTTACAAGGAAAAGAAATACCTCAAAAGGCCTTGCGGCCCATACGAGGAGGTACCAATGGCAACGGGTGCCAGGGAAAATTTTGTCTTTCAACTATGCTAGTAGTAGTAGAAAAACTGGATAGAAAAGTAGAAGGCTCTCTCCCACCCTCCGCTCCCTCCCTGCCAGAGGCAGGTACGGAAAAAGGTTGAAGAAAAATACCTTGACCCTGGAAAAGTAGCCAAGGAAATTTTACAGGAAAGAGGAGAATATATAAATAGCTCTATATTTAGGTCCTAAATGTCTTTACACACTCAAATAGTGTGCAAGATTTCGTCTAACCTTTCTTGAACTGATCCACAGAGGAACTGTTCACAACTTCCGAAGGTAAACCTGTTCCATGTGTCACAGATCTTATACGTAACGTAATTCCCACACACACTAGTCCTAAACCGTTTCAAATCCAACTTCCAACCATTGTTGCGAGTTGGGTTATCATTTAAACTAAACATACTTCTAAAATCGACATCGTTGAACCCTCGTAAGAGCTGAAAACCTCGATCAGTTGACCGCGCAGCCTCCGAGTTTCAAGCGAAAACAAGTTCAGGGCGCGTAACCGTCGATTGTAGCCCATATGCCTAACGGAAGGGATCAACTTTGTGGCCCTCGCCTGCACTCGCTCCAGCCTCTCAATATCTTTCCTGAGGGTGGGCGACCAGAACTGCACAGCATACTCCAGGTACGGCCCGAACAAGGGAATTGTACAGTGAGAGCACAATCTCCTTGTTCCGAAACTGAAATTGCCTCCTGATATAACCCAATAGTTTCTGGGCTTTCTTTTCCATCTCTACACACTGTTTCGTAAACTTAAGGTCGCTGCTAATTAGCACACCCAAGTCCTTTTCTAAATCAGTCACCTCGATATTACTGCCCAACATCGAGTAGTCCGACTTGGGATTGGCGTAGCCAATGTGCATCACTTTGCATTTACCCAAGTTAAACGGCATTTGCCATTTTTCGGACCACTCTCCTATCCTACCTAGGTCCGCACGCAGTTCCTCGATCGCTTCGGGCGTCCCAACATTGGCCCAAGCTTGGTGTCATCAGCGAATTTGGCGATCCGACTGACGATGCCACCGTCGATATCATTTATGTAAATGGTAAACAACAGTGGCCCCAAAACGGAACCCTGAGGAACCCCACTAGTGACCGAGGCCCAACCCGAACTAGCCCCTTTAATTACCACCCTCTGCCGCCTATTCCTTAGCCAGTTTCAATCCACCTACCTATTTCCCCACCGATACCCAGCGCGCGCACTTTCGCCATTAGCCGGCGGTGAGGTACCTTATCAAAGGCTTTCTGAAAGTCGAGATAAAGTATATCAATCGCCCTACTCTTATCGTACTCACTCAACATGACGTGGAAAAAACTCGAGCAAGTTGGTGAGACACGACCTATGCCGTCTAAACCCATGTTGGGAGTCCCCAAGCAGCTTGTAGGAATCCAAATGGTCAACGATTCTATCAGCTATTATCCTTTCTAATAATTTACCTACAACTGAAGTGAGACTAATAGGACGATAGTTCCCTGGACTTTCGTGATCCCCTTTCTTAAAGATAGGGGTCACGTTGGCCTCTCTCCAGTCACCAGGCACCTGGCCCATCTCCAACGATTTGTTGAAGACTGTAGCCAGGTGGGGAGCCACCTGGTCGCGCACTTCTCGCAAAACACTGGGGAGAAACTGGTCTGGCCCAGGAGCCTTAAACGCGCTCAGTTTGTTCTATTCTATGAGCAACGACTGTCGCGGTACATCTAACACTATCCAGGTCAGCACCTTCGTGCCTCACAGCTGGCTCGGGGATGACGCGGGTATCCTCCCTGGTGAACACTCCCGCAAAGTACTCATTAAGCACCTTAGCGATGTCCGCGTCGGAGGTCCGCAGAACGCCGCTTCCGTCTTTAAAGGACCTATCATGCTTCTAATAGGCTTTCTACTATTAACATAACTGAAGAACTCCTTAGGGTTCCTCTTGCAGAGGCTTGCCACCCGTAGTTCTTCGTTACGTTTCGCTAGCCTAACCTTCGCCTTCACTTCCTACACAGGCGGACATACGCTTCAGTGTTCGTGGGAACGATTGGCTCGCCCTCCTATACACTACTTTACTTATTTCGGATAGCCGAAGCGATGCCACGATTGAACCACTTAGGCTGCGTTGAAGCAGGGTGACCAGTTTTGAGGGTATGGCAGCAGACTGCAGCACCATAAACTCATCCCGGAATGCACTCCACACTCCCTCAACATCGCCGCCAACCTCTAACCCCATCTCTGCTACGCTATCCTGAGGCTAACACAAGTTCGCCCGCCGGAGATCGAGCTTACTGCCTCTCGAGTTACTACGCTTCCCCGAGGGACGCACCACGGAACCTAATAATACCGGTGATCACTCCCGCCCAACGATTCGTCAACGGTGAGGCAGTGACGAGGTTGTCTTCGGTCGTGAATACTAAGTCTAGAACGCTTCGCCTCGTGTAGGCTCGTTGACCCACTGAGTGAGGAAGTTCTCATCAGCAAAGTCAACTAGCCTCCTCCCTTCAGCATCGGCAGTCCTGTTTTCCACTTTATGCCGCGACAGTTGAAGTCTCCTAAACACACACACCCTATCCCCTAGCAGGCTACTGAGTTCGGTGTACAGGGCTGTATCCTCCTCGAGGAGAGATGCGGAGGTCTGTACACCAAGATTAACCTATAGTTCGTCCCTCCCACGTTCAGATCGACGCCAAGCAGCTCCCGTTCCGACCGGAACTGGCAGTCAACCGGACTCAACGTGTCTTCTGACGTATATTAGTACCCCACCCCCCCCCCCGGTGCGGTCTTTGCGAAACATTCTATACCCGGGAATTCGAACTCCCCAACGTAGTCCCTACGATATCAGTATGAATCCAGGGACTCGTGATAGCAACGATATCCTGGTATTCTGATGCTAAGAGCGCCCGTAGCTCGCGAAACTTGTTCCTAATTGACCTAGCATTAAAAAGCATTGCACGGAGGGAGCCTTCCTATTCTGACCGCCCCCTAGCACGACCCGTTTCCCAACAGCCAAGGCTGTCGGGAGTTGAAGAGCCCTCACTAACGAGGGGGCAACTTCCACAGGAGACTGAGCCCCCTCCAACGTAGGAGGAGGGTCACCCTCTTGTACTTCGCCGCACCCTTCAGTCGAAGGTACGTCCGCCCACCGGCTCATCCTCATCTCTCCCCGGTGGGGCCCATCATCTCTCCCAGGACTCGACCTCACCATTCTGTATAGGTGCCGGTCGAGCATCGCGCCTAGCACACCTTTACCCTTGTCATTGAGGTGGACACATCCCTCTGGTAAAGGTCCCACCTACCCGAAAATGCATCGAAGGGGTCAATAAACTTCACGCCCAGCGGAACGCACAAGTCTGTACCCTCTCGTTGATGCAATGACCTTACTGAGCGAGTGGTCACTGACATTCATTCGCGGTAAAATACCCATTAACATTCCCCTGTCTGTCTTCAGTTTTAGATCATCCGCAAGAGACATGATATCTCGGTGATGATCCCTTCTGTAAGACCTACCCACCGCCTTTGAGGAACAGGTCATTGCCACCAGCGTGGACAACGATCGCAGTCCTCCGACTATCCACGCGCACCTTCTCTACCTCCTTCCTTAAGTGCGCCGTTCCCCGCCAGGTAAGCACCTTACCTTCCTCCCATCCCGGTTTGCAGAAGCAAAGTACTTCTCCTGGCCCCTGATCTGCGAGTCCCCAATCAAAACGGTGTCTTCCTCCTTCGAGCACAGGAGACTAAAGCGGTTAGAGGTCTTGACAGGGGCAACTGGGGTCTCAGGCTTCGGCTTCGCAGCCTTCTTGCCCGAGACCTTTCGAAACCCGTCGCCACCCATACACGCAGTTACACCACCCGACCCACCCCACAGGTAGCTACATCCTTCGGTTTCTTTGGGCCATCAGCAGGCCCTTCCCACCCTTCTCTATCGATCCCTTCCACCCTTCTCTATCAGCCCCTTCTTTGAGCCCTCCCTTTGTTCTTGATACTTAATCTTACAGTTTGAATCTGCTGGTGTGTTTTTAATTTGATCTTGTCCACTGGTTGGATTTCCAGTGCTACGACCCTAGCTTCAAGCTTTTTTACTATTTCCTTTAGCTCTTTAACTTCCTTTCGTGGTTGTCTCTAAGTTTACAAAACAAAAATCACTAAGGGATGTGATATCGCTGATATTACCCTCTGGGAAGTCTACGCACCAATGATTAACTTACATTAAAGCATTCTGCTTTCAATTTAGCTGGCCCTGCCATATTTTCTCTTTTTTTTTTTTTTTTCTGAATACTCTGAATAAGATAAGCGTTCTAGCAATGAAAACTATCCAAAAACGTTATGACCAGTATATAAAAAAGGGGGGGGGGGTGAATTAATCCCGCGCGTAGCCGCACCCGCCTTTTCGCAAGTGACGTTCATTCCTTCCAGAAGACTACACCTCTCCTGCTGCCGCACCGACCAAAGGTCTCCCCAGGGCCGGACCGTCCCAAACGTGTCGCAGCTACCAACTGACAAACACTCGCGACGCAAGCGTCACGGATTTTCCGCCAGGAGCGACAGCGAGATGCAGCCCCTTACTAAGTCTTACTAGTCACTCACAAGTGGGCCAGACTCTTAGAATCCAGTGTTCAAGGGATATCCCACCAGACCCAGAGGCTACGCCCGAGAGAGAGAGAGAGAGAGAGAGAGAGTCCAGTTTGGTTGCAATATGTTAGATTGAATTAGATTTTAATTTTGTTTCTAATTTGATTGTTAGAAGTGTTAGAAGTATACAAAACATTTAATAGTTAATTTATTTTAGTTTTATACGGAAATAAACAAAAGGCACGAATAACCGGAGGATCTGAAGGTTTGAAGTTGCAGAGATTCTGAGTTCTTTGTCAAGTTTGTGTAGAGCAAGCCCGGGGTGATAAGAATGTGTTTGTAGGTGAATAGTCGCAATTACGTTGCTTCGGAGAGAAAGCAAATTTGCGGTGCATTTTGCTTCTGATGGATCATGCACCCGGAACTATAAAGACAGGAGTGTCTGCAGTACAAGAACAACACGTGAAACGATTATGGATTGGATACTCGTTAACGTATTATTAATGAAAACATTGTTGCTACGCTGGAATTTTATATTCTTGCCAATAATGCTGCGAGCTGCTGGTATCCTCTCTCAATAGGTGTATTGGTGAAGCAGTGCTTTGGAAAACAATGAACCTTCAATTTATGTATACAACTTTACCTACAATTACGGTGAAAAAAAATATATTATAAAATATATATATATAAAACACCGGGTGATTACAAATGATGTTCCAGATTTTAAAATTTATTATGAAAAAACTAACAAAGATACACTGAAAAGCAAGAACTACAAATAAAGAAGAACTCAAAAAGTTTGATTTACAAGCTATTGAAATTCAATATGAGCTCCTCCTGCGTGTCTGCAGACATCAAAGTGGTATTCTGTTTCCCTTCATACATTTTGTAGCATATCATACTGAACTTTTGTAACAGCCTCACGTATCCTTTCCTTCAAATGTTCCAAAGTTGTTGCCATTGGTGGAACAAAAACTTCATTTTTGACATAGCCCCAGAAGAAGTCAAGGGGGGAGGGGTAGATCGGGCGAACGAACGAGCCGGTCAAGGAATGGGCCCCCACGCCCGATCTAAAGATCAGGCAATTGCTCATTCAGGAATGTTGTAACGTCAAAAGGAGCCACAAAAGGAGCTCATATTGAACTTCAATAACTTGTAAAACTTTTTGAGTTCTTTTTTATTTGTAGTTCTTGCTTTTCGCTGTAACTTTGTTAGTTTTTTCATAATAAATGATTAAAATCGGGAAGATAATTTGTAATCACCCGATAATAATTAATCAACCTTTTAAATGTTCCATGCGATGATTCCTCATTTCACGAAGGTCAAGATTCTCTCTCTCTCTCTCTCTCTCTCTCTCTCTCTCTCTCTCTCTATATATATATATATATTCTTTTTCTTTTATAAAGTAATTCTGTGATAGTATTTTCCACAGTAACAGTCTCCCTTAGAATTTCCATCAAGATTTTTATCCGTTAACGTTCTTTAATTCTAATGTACGTTTTACAAATTGTTTTTTTTTCTTTTTTCTATAAAATTTTATCTATCGTAAAAATATCATAATTTTTATTTTTATTTTTCCCGCGTGCAACTTATTTGTGCACGATATCTTCTTGTCTACAAAAATCTTTTCCCTAAATTGATTTTGATACTTAATCCTCTTCCTCCAGATTGCTTTTCTCATGCGTTTATTGGGTATGAACTTTTATTACAATCTATTAAGTTCTCTTCCCTGAAGAAGGAAAACAAAAAAAAACAAAAAAAAAAAGCCCAAAAATTCATTTCTTTTTCGGATTTTAACACAAAGAAATGCATTGCTATATACAAAATTTAAAAGGAAAATTTCATTTTCTTTCTACTGTTAAGAGGGACTTTAAAAAAAAATGGTATAAATGAAATATTACGTTATGTTTGTTTCATGAGAAGAGAAATGGTTAGTGGGGCGTATCCTTGTTAAAATTGAAACAAAAAAATAAGGTAAAAAAAAAGAGTGAGATAAACATGTAATAAAAATTAGGGAATTGAGAGAGAGAGAGAGGAGAGAGGAGAGAGAGAGAGAGAGAGAGAGAGTTACAAGGAAAAGAAGTACCTCAAAAGGCCTTGCGGCCCATACCGAGGAGGTACCAATGGCAACGAGTGCCAGGGAAAATTTTCTACACCCTCAAATAGTGTGCAAGATTTGGTCTAACCTTTTCTTGAACTGATCCACGGAGGAACTGTTCACAACTTCTGAAGGTAACCTGTTCCACGTGTCACAGATCTATACGTAAAGTAATTCCCACACACACACTAGTCCTAAACCGTTTCAAATCCAACTTCCAACTATTGTTGCGAGTTGGGTTATCATTTAAACTAAACATGCTTCTAAAATCGATATCGTTGAACCCGCGTAAGAGCTTGAAAACCTCAATCAGTTGACCGCGCAGCCTCCGAGTTTCCAGCGAAAACAAGTTCAGGGCGCGTAACCATCGATTGTAGCCCATATGCCTAACGGAAGGGATTAACTTTGTGACCCTCGCCTGCACGTGCTCCAGCCTCTCAATATCTTTCCTGACGGTGGGCGACCAGAACTGCACAGCATACTCCAAGTGCGGCCGAACCAAGGAATTGTACAGAGAGAGCACAATCTCCTTGTTCCTAAACTGAAATTGCCTCCTGATATAACCCAACAGCTTCTGCGTTTTCTTTTCCACCTCTACGCACTGTTTCGTAAACTTAAGGTCGCTGCTAATTAGCACATCCAAGTCCTTTTCCAAATCAGTCGCCTCGATATTATTCCCCAACATCGAGTGGTCCGACTTGGGATTGGCGTAGCCAATGTGCATCACCTTGCATTTACCCAAGTTAAACGGCATTTGCCATTTTTAGGACCACTCTCCTATCCTACCTAGGTCCGCACGCAGTTGCTCGATCGCCTCCGGCGTCCCAACATTGACCCCAAGCTTGGTGTCATCAGCGAATTTGGCAATCCGACTGACGATGCCACCGTCTATATCATTTATGTAAATGATAAACAACAGCGGCCCCAAAACGGAACCCTGAGGAACCCCGCTAGTGACCGAGGCCCAACCCGAACTAGCCCCTTTAATTACAACCCTCTGCCGCCTATTCTTCAGCCAGTTTTCAATCCACCTACCTATTTCCCCACCGATACCCAGCGCGCGCACTTTCGCCATTAGCCGGCGGTGAGGTACCTTATCAAAGGCTTTCTGAAAGTCGAGATAAAGTATATCAATCGCTCTACTCTTATCATACTCATTCAACATGACGTGGAAAAACTCGAGCAAGTTGGTGAGACACGACCTATGCCATCTAAACCCATGTTGGGAGTCCCCCAAGCAGCTTGTAGGAATCCAAATGGTCAACGATCCTATCCGCTATTATCCCCTCTAATAATAATTTACCTACAACTGAAGTGAGACTAATGGGACGATAGTTCCCTGGACTTTCGTGATCCCCTTTCTTAAAGATAGGGGTCACGTTGGCTTCCCTCCAGTCACCAGGCACCTGGCCCGTCTCCAACGATTTGTTGAAGACTGTAGCCAGGTGGGGACTGGGGAGCCACCTGGTCACGCACCTCCCGCAACACTCTGGGGAGAAACTGGTCTGGCCCAGGAGCCTTAAACGCGCTCAGTTTGTCTATTCTATCGGCAACGACTGTCGCGGTACATCGAACACTATCCAGGCCAGCACCTTCGTGCCTGACGCCTGGCTCGGGGATGACGCGGGTGTCCTCCCTGGTGAACACTCTCGCAAAGTACTCATTAAGAGAGAAGAGAGAGAGAGAGAACCTAATCAGAAAATATGATAATATTTGGCATTAAACCAAACACGACACTTAAAAAACAAATCGTCTTTGGGCAAAAAAAAAAAAAAAAAAAAAAAGCCAAAAGATGAAAATTAAAAGATATAAATGTGAAAATAGAAAAATGGCCGTCGCTTCATCAACAACAACGAAAAGAAAGACGAACGAAAAACAGATGAAAACAACAAGATAGATTTTAAAACAACGAAAGACCCAAACACGAATGAGAAGAAATAACCAAGAAAGAGTGTGTGGCGGGGGGGAATAACCCCCCTACCCCCCAAAAAAACCTCTCAACAAATGAATAAATGGAAAAACTACAAACGAGAGAAAATTCCTAAAATGAATAAATGGAAATTGATAAACGGAAACACAGCGTCAAAAATGGACGAAATTGAGTTACGTATTTTAATTTGGTCTCTCGATCACTTTTATTGAATTTATGAATTAATTTGTTTCTCCATTAACGACTAGTAGATTACTTCATTTATAGGACTGCTATTTGGGTTTTTATTATACAGGGTGATCCGAAAGTCCTGCCTCATATAGGTATGGAGTGTGTATAGTTACCTATCGGACAGGACTTTTTATTCACCTGTATATGCAGTGTGGAATCCTGTTTTTTCTTTCTAATATATATATATATATATATATATATATATATATATATATTAAAAAATAATACAAGTTGGACCATAAGTCGCTTTACCGAAGTGCACCGCATGAATTTATTTTCCGATAAAGCGACTTATGGTTCACCCTATTATGTTGATATAAAGATATTTGGTTTTGCTCCTTTGTTTCGGTTTCCAAACAGGTTCTTTTCACTACCTCGAGGGCTTCATTCAACGTTTGCGATGTTTTATTCAAGGGTAGAAACTAGTAAGATATTTAGTAAATTCTTCAACATAAAATAATGGTCAGTGCTTGAAACACTGGACTTATGTGAGGTCTATTTTTTGTGGGTGGATGTAAGTTTCTCTAGTGAGCTAGTGAAGGAGAAAGTTGTTCTAATAGTTATCTCTCGTCTTGCCTCTTGAAATAAGTAATCCTTAACTTTCGTTAAGTTACGCGCTCTTTTATAGCCTAATGGAGTAAAGTTGTTTACGTAATTTGGGGTATGTGAAAGAATATTCTGTTTTTATAAATATCACTTGAGAAAATCCACGATAATGTAATTATTGTTTAACATATACACATTTGGTGTAGTGGTTAGCATCGCTGGCCACGAATCCACCCCTCCCGGGTTCGATCCCCTGCGATGGCAGGCGGCACTCGGCTTACCCAGCTGTTTATCCTTCCGTACATAAAAATTGGTTGGTAGGTAAATGGGCACCCTGGGTAGCCTAGTGGTCAGGACGCTGGGCTGCTGATCGGGAAGTTGTGAGATCGACTCCGGGTGAGTACTTTGTAATTTCATTTTCTGCCCACCCGTGGTGGATCTTGGCTCAGATTTCACGTTAAGTTGTAGGTCTAAGGTAGGGTAACAAGCTTGACCGTCAGAATGAACAATTCAGGCGGAAGCAAAATTAAGCTTACCAAGGTGTATAATACATATATATATATATATATATATATACACCTACGAGGGCAGGAGGACAGTGGAAACCAACTCTCTCTTCCACCAAACCTACAAATGAGGCGGGATTCTGCAGAGGGATCGACCGCAGTTGGATTCTGAACCGTTGTTCGAACTCGCCAAGTCATATATAAACATACACACTGTATATATGTTTATATACAACTAAACTTACTTCACCCACATGATGGCTTGGAACGACGGTTCAATATATATATATATATATATATATATATATATATGTGTGTGTGTGTGTGTGTCCGTAACAAGCAAAAATTGAGAGATTTGAGGATTTAGCAGATTTGCAGATTTCAAATTTTGTTTTTCTGGTTTTTGAAAGCTAGAATCAGTTTTATTTTTGCAAAAATTAATAGAATTGAAGAAAGTTTCTGTTTCATCCTTTTGATGACGGACGGGTTTTTTTTTCTACAGTTTTAAATTTCTGGTGTTTTATAAATAAATTATTTTATACTTATTGGTGAGATCTAAAACGGGACGCGAAATATATATAAAGGGTGATCCAGAGAAATGGGACCCAAAAGAAACCCCTGTAACTCTTAAAGTATAAGTCCTTTTATAAAATCATACGCATCATTCGAAAGAGGATAGTTACAAGTTTGTACAGGATTGTATAGGTTTTGACAATACAAGACAAGATAAGATACAAAACAAAATAAAAGTGTTAGTTAAAACTAACCCTTCAAGATGACTGCATGGACTGTGGAACAGCTGCGTTTCATAACTGAGCAATATTATGAGCATGGAAGAAGTGTAGTTTCAGCTCAAAGATCTTTCAAGACAAATTTTCAGATGTCAAAATCACCTTCTAAGAAAGTAATCCGTCGGTGTGTCAGAAATTTTTCCCTAACTGGCAGCATTGGAAAAAGAAAACCAACTGGAAGTGCGCACCACAGCAAGGATAGACGAGATCATTAACAGAACTCATGAAATTGTACAGGATAATCCTACATAAGCATCAGACGTGCTTCTCAGCTGTTAGGAGTTGGATATGGAACAACAACACACCGTATATTCAAGCAAAATTTATGCTCTTTCCATATAAAATTCAAACAGTGCAACAACTAAACGATGGAGATTTCGCACGAAGACGACAAATTCTGTCAATGGATCCAACAGAAGGTAAATGACACCACCAATTTTTCTAGCAACTTTGATTATGTCAGACGAAGCCCATTTTCACTTGAATGGAACTGTAAACAAACAAAATTGTCGTTTCTGGGCAACAGAAAATCCATTGAATATTACCGAAGTCCCGTTGCATAGTCAGCGTGTAACTGTTTGGTGTGGTCTTACTGCATCTCAGATCATAGGGCCGTACTTTTTCGAGGATTCCACCGGAAACACGGTCACTGTAAATGGTGATCGCTACGAAAAAATGTTGACCGATTTCCTTATTCCTAAATTAAGAGATCTTTGTCTAGAAAACCACTGGTTCCAACAAGACGGAGCTACCTGCCATACCGACGAACTGCATGGCAGTTTGCGTTAAACGTTTCCAGGCGAGTTAATCTCAAGATTTGGAGACGTTGAATGGCCCGCAAGGTCTCCGATTTTTCTCCCTTAGATTATTATCTCTGGGATATTTAAGAGTAGGGTCTACAGAAATACCCAACGACCTTGCAAGAATTGAAGGCCGCCATCACAAATGAGATACAGGCCATACCACCGCACACTCTTGCAAAAATGATGCAGAACTTACAAGCGAGAACACTGGAATGCTTGGCAACTAATGGAGCACATTTGAAAGGAGTCATTTTAAAAAATAAATATTTCATAATAAACTTGTAACTCTACTCTTTCGAATGATATATAGTTTTATGAAAGGAATTAAATATTAAGAATATTGGCTTTTTTTATGGGTCCCATTTATCTGGATCACCCAGTATATATATATATATATATTATATATAATACACAAACCATGCATGGAACAAGGAATTCCTCTAGGATAATTAAGTCCACTATAGTCCGAATAAGTAATAAATGGTAAATGACAAATACCATAGTTTTTCTTTTTCATGATGTTAGCCCGACGCGGGCAACGGGTCACTCGCAAAGAGGTCCCAAAAATATAGCTCTCTCACCAGCTATCTGCAAAGCAGATAGGATCCAGCGTTGGGACAGGATCTAGCTAGGATGTAGCTGGGCAAGCCTGCTTTAAACCCTAGATCCTGTCCCAAAGGTGGATCCTATCTGCTTTGCAGATAGCTGGTGAGGGAAGCTATATTTTTGGGACCTCTTTGCGAGTGACCCGTTGCCCGTGTCGGGCTAGCATCATGAAAAAGAAAAACTATGGTATTTGTCATTTACCATTTATTACTTATTCGGACTATAGTGGATTTAATTATCCTAGAAGAGTTCCATGCACGGTCTGTGTGTATCATAAAAAACCTCAGGGAATCATTCTGAGTTCATTCCCATATATATAATATGGAAATGGTTTTCACAGGAAATATATTTTTGTTAAAATTTAAAGATTTTATTCCATGTTTATAAATTGAGGTATTGATCTTTTAATCTTTAATATTGTATAAATTTGTCTTGATTTCTGCGGTAGACATCTGACAACCTTTTTTTTTGATAAGCCTAACGACGCTCTCCAATGTTGCCAAATGTATAATCTTAAAAGGACGACTCCTAAATTCTAAATGTTCGTTTTGGCTAAGATAAGTCACATAAAAGAGTTAAGCATAACTAAAATTTAAAATTTATTTGTTAACATTATTATTATAATGCTAAAATTTTGCAACTTTAATAATCGCTCGTAAATGTGACACAAAGGGAGTTCTCCCGGGCAGCGTGCTGGTTGATGGAAGTTGCTGAGAGATTAAAAAAAGTCGGGTTGTTGCGAGGTGCCAAAGGGCATGCCAGTCGGTCGCATAACAAGCTGAGAGAGAAATTGTTTGTAACAAATTCTCTAAACAAATGTAGTGATAAAAATTCAAATTTTAACTTAACTTTCTTCTCTTGAATCTTTGTTTTGTGAGAAGTGCATTATCCTGTGAAATAAAAGCAGTGAAAAGGGGTAACGCCTCCTTTTTTTTTATCCTTTTCACAAAAATTAAACGATTAATTTCTCTCAACTGATCGAGGAAAGGGGACACTCGACGAGGGCATTAAATTGTTCCTAAACATGCACTCAGACTTGGCATCGGCCTCAAGCTAGAGAGAAGAACCTGGACGTAACCGGTATACACTTCTGTTGTCGATACAACGAAACGACATACTGAGTCACCTAGAAAAGGAGTGGTGTAAGCAACATATTCAACAGTGGCAACACACCTATTCCGACATATATATATATATATATATATATATATATTATAATATATATATATATATATATATATATATATATAATATATAGGGTGTTTCAGGAGGAAAGGTCAATACTTCGGGAGGTAATAGTATCGGTCATTGTGAGAAAAAAAGTTCATATGAACATGTGTCTAATTCTGAATGGTTACGGAGATAGAGCTGTTTGAATCTGATGCGCGCGCAGCTCTTCCTCCCCCTTCCCTCCCCTATAACCTTGAACCATGTAAGCTGTAATGTAAACATGTAACATAAGCCAATCGACAGCTGACTGTTGTGAGTGACATTGTTTGGTGTTTGAAGCAGTGTTAAGAATGCCACACACACACCTTCACACATGCCGAATATGCAGATATGGTGTATGTCTAGTGTTTTTGTGATGGAATTGCAAAAGCTGCTGTTGCAGAATACCGTCGACGGTTTCCGAACAGCAGAATTCCGGATCGAAGAGTGTTTACCAGGGTTTTCAACACATTGCGCGAGATTGGTACACTTCTCAGCGCTCATGTTTCATCTGAACGTGAAGGTCAACAAGATGTGGATGAAGTGGAAAACATTCTTCAGTTGGTAGAGCGTAGTCCTACTACTAGCTCACGAAGAATTTCTACACGTCTCGGTGTACCACACACAAGAGTATGGCGAACATTACGTGAGGAAGGCTTGCATCCATATCATGTACAGCGTGTACAACACCTTCAACCTGGAGACGCTGCCATGCGACTGGAATTTTGTCATTGGGTAAATGCTAATCGCCGATTGCTTCGATTAATACTGTTCACCGATGAAGCTACTTTCACCCGTGACGGTATCAACAACACTCGTAACTCTCATCGGTGGTCAGACGAAAATCCAAATGTCACTGTGGAAACAAATTTTCGACATCGCTTCTCTGCCAATGTGTGGTGCGGTATCATCGATGATCTGATTGGCCCTCTTACTTTAGAGAATCGTCTTACAGAACAAAGTTACCTAGAATTTCTGCAAAATGAATTGCCAGGACTATTGGAGGATGTTCCTTTGGCTCCACGCGCTGGTATGTACTTTCAGCATGACGGAGCTCCTCCACATTCTACCCGTCTGGTGATGCAATACCTAAATCAAACTTTCCCTGGTCGATGGATCGGCCGCGGTGGTCCCATTCAATGGCCACCAAGGTCTTCAGACCTCTCTCCGTTAGATTATTGTTTGTGGGGGTGGATGAAAAGTCAAGTTTACAAAAGAAAGGTGGATACATGAGATAAATTGCTCGCGCGCATTTTGGATGCTGCTGCTGCCCGCACAAAGGAACGTCAAGATCAACTCAGACGAATAACACGCGATCTTCGCACACGAGTTGCAAAGTGCATCGAGGTTGACGGTGGGATTTTCGAAAACGTATTGTAAACTGTAACAAATTTGTCATTTCTGTATCTGATACCATAAATTCAAATGCCAATGTTTAAACATTAAATGTTAGAAACAGTAATTGGTTTTTCTTTCTTGATTACCATTAACAATGCTTTTGTATTTGTAGATTCAAACGGCTCTATCTCCGTAACCATTCAGAATTAGACACATGTTCATATGAACTTTTTTTTTCACAATGACCGATACTATTACCTCCCGAAGTATTGCTCTTTCCTCCTGAAACACCCTTATACAGTATATATATATATATATATATATATATATATATATATAGTGATACGATTTTTTTTAGAGTTCATTTAAAAAGTTCTTTTCTCTAAGGGGAAAAAAAGGTCCCCTCAAAAACCTTTTTTTTTTCATATTAATGTTGTTCAAAAGTAAATTTTATTCAAGAGATAAATCAAAAACGGATAAAACAATGCAAAAAAAAAAACCGTGCTTATGTCATACCTAAGAATAATATCAATGCTTCCTCTTGACTATTAAGAGCAATTTGATTAATTTTTAATATACATTATGAAGACGTTTAAAATTATATTCAAATGCGATTTAATTAATTGCATTTGGAGCAATCTCAAAGGAATTAAATAATGCAGAAAAACTTCTTTATCCATATCCTAAGACCATATTAACTAGAGTTGTTCATGATGAAGAATAAGTGTTAATTTAATTTCTAACATTAATTACGTATCAATAAGTATTTTAATATATAACCTATCATGATACGGTTGAGATTTGGAATATGGCATACTTCCAGGTCTCTCATTGCTCTTAGCTATTGAAACGGAGAAGAGTTGAAAATTTTAGACATCCCTAAGGGCAGTGATCCGCAATCTTAGGTGTGTGTGTGTGTGTGTGTGTGTGTGTGCAATACGCTACAAAAAGGGTGCGCGAAGTGTTATCCGATTCATGAAACGTACACGCAGAGAGGTATTGTATATAATTCTAATGTCAAAAGAACCGTTCTGGTCCACACCACTAATCGGGCTCACCACTAAACATTACTAACTACCAATCGGCGAGCGGTTGTCCCCATAACAACTGGGTTCTGGGAGGGTGCGTCATTTTTTGGCTGATAAGCGGGACACGACTGAAAAAGTTTGCCGTGGACCACTCCTCAGGGAAGGGGTCAGCAACAGGCGGACCGCATTTCGGATCCGGACCACCGACGAATTTTAAGCGAACCACCAAAAATAAATACATACACCGATTATAAGATTTACTCTAAAATATCGGCAAAGATCCAAATCTAACTTTTTCTATTCATTTTTTTTAAGTTTAAATTTGGTTTTCATTCGGGAGACTAAAAATGGTAATTTTGAGATGATCTCGGTAAAATAATGTCGACCACATTATGAAAACACTCCAAAAAATTTATTGGACCGGCTAGCGGAGCTTGGTAAGGTTTCAGAAACATCTGCGCGTTTGGCAAAGGAAATTAACTGGTGACCCCTGTTCTAGGACCGAGGCCTAACATTAATATAAAATCTTCTATAATTTTTAAACACATGCCGAATATTTTCTTTAGCAAATATTCTATTGGCTATTAACAGAGCCCAGTAAAGCCTAAAGCTTTAAAGGTCAAATTAAAAAAAAAAAATTGAATTTCAGAATTATTTATTTTATGATAAAATTATTATAGACTAACAACAGCGGATTGTAAAATCGTATCATTTTATTAATAAACTAGCGGAGCGACCCAGCGTTACCGGGTGGTGGTGGTGGATGTTGAACGCCATATATTATATATATATATATATATATATATATATATATAATATATATATATATATATATATACACAGGGTGTTTGAAAACTTTCTGTACAAATTGTAATGGGGGTAGGCAACAACCAAGACAACCCTTTTCGTCTATAAGTGTATGTCCGCTGACGTCACCATCGGCGCGAGAGGGCGCCGCTGCAATTGGCTAAAAGGTGAAGTGGGCTAGACTCGCGCTTGCCTCGGGCATTCTTAAATCGGACGTAGTACGCGTAACATGGAGCGCTTCACGACTGCTGAGATGGCTGACATGCATATGGTGTATGGGGCTGCCAATGAAAACGGAAGAGCTGCTGTGAGGTTGTACCGACAGCGCTTCCCAAACAGACGTGTGCCAAACCACCAAACGTTTGCGCATTTGCATCGGCGACTGCGAGAAACTGGAACATTCCATGCAAACATGCATGACACTGGTCGGGAGAGAAACGTGCGCACTCCTGACATGGAAGAAGAAATCCTACGGCGATTTGAGGACAATCCAAGCGCAAGCACGCGAGGTGTTGCACGTATCCTCGGTGTGAACCACGACCTGGTCTGGAGAGTGTTGCACGAGCAGCAGTTACATCCGTTTCATCGTCAGAGAGTCCAGGCATTACAACCTCGGGATTACCCTCTTCGTGTGGAATTCGCACGCTGGTTTTCTGCAGCAGACAGCGGTGCAGCCTAATTTTCGGCTTATGTGCTGTTCTCAGATGAGGCCTGTTTCACACGTGAGGGTGTGTTTAACATGCACAATTCTTACGTGTGGGCGCACGCAAATCCACATGCTACACGGGTGCATGCTCATCAAGAACGGTTCGCCGTCAATGTTGGGCGGGTATCGTCCATGGCAAGTTGAGTGGGCCGTACCTGCTGCCTGCCCGACTCGACGGGCGGGTTTATCGGATATTTCTTGAAGAAACGTTGCCGGAACTGCTGGAAGATGTTCCCGTGGCTATTCGTAGACGAATGTGGTTTCAACACGACGGGGCCCCAGCACACTCCAGCAACGATGTGCGGGATTATCTGAACGCCACTTTTGGGGACCGATGGATAGGCCGGGGTGGGCCCGTATCCTGGCCACGAGATCGCCCGATTTAACATGCCTCGATTTCTTCCTTGGCACAGTCTGTTTGGGAAGCGCTGTCGGTACAACCTCACAGCAGCTCTTCCGTTTCCATTGGCAGCCCATACACCATATGCATGTCAGCCATCTCAGCAGTCGTGAAGCGCTCCATGTTACGCGTACTACGTCCGATTTAAGAATGCCCGCGGCAAGCGTGAGTCTAGCCCACTTCACCTTTTAGCCAAGTGCAGCGGCGCCCTCTCGCGCCGAATGGTGACATCAGCGGACATACACTTATAGACGAAAAGGGTTTGTCTTGGTGTGCCTATCCCCCATTACAATTTGTACAGAAAGTTTTCAAACACCCTGTATATATATATTATATTATATATATATATATATATATATATATATATATATATATATATAATATATATATATATAAGCACACCGGACAAAAAATTAGTCACCCTAATAGCACCGATAGTAGGAAGTTCAAGGTCACACAGAGGGCGCTGATGTAGCATTGGTAAGTGACAAGTAGCGGTGACGTAGCACACAGGATCAGATCTGTTTTCGTGAGGTGGTGAAGAACAAAGTGTGTGTTGGATTAGTCTGCAAAATGGGTCGTGAGGCAGACGTTACTCAGTGGCAAAAAGGAGCCATCGTGTTTGGCAGAGCCCACGGACACAAAATGTCTGAAGTAGCCCAATTTGTTGGTGTGTCAACGCGTACTGTCCAGCGAGTTTACAAAGAGTGGTGTAGTTCGCAATCAACTGACAATCGACGGCGTAACTGTGGCCGGAAAACAATTCTCGACAATAGGGGCCACCGCCATGTTTCTCGTCTAGTAACTACAAATCGTTTCAAACCAGAGAACAATTGCTCCAAGAAACCAATGAGGTTCTCCAGCGACCAATTTCCGAACGGACATTGCGACGAGAACTGCATGCGATGGACATCTGGGCAGGGTACCACGGAAGAGGCCGCTGTTAACAGCAGTCACAAATTGGCATGTTATAAATGGGCTCAGAGGCACAAAACTGGACTGCGGCAGATTGGAAACGTGTAATTTGGTCCGATGAGTCCCGTTTTTGTTTGTTCTCCAATGATGGGAGGCGACGAGTATATCGCAGGTCCAATGAAGCCTTTAATCCTGAATGCGTCGAAGGTGTTGTTCAGGCTGGAAACAGAAAGTGAAGCGCAGGAATAG
The DNA here is from genome assembly GCA_023014485.1 of Bathynomus jamesi. Taxonomy (NCBI): domain Eukaryota; kingdom Metazoa; phylum Arthropoda; class Malacostraca; order Isopoda; family Cirolanidae; genus Bathynomus; species Bathynomus jamesi. The sequence goes on along the minus strand of JAJOZX010006338.1, from coordinate 138,901 downwards.
ACACCCACGGACTCTGGCGGAACTTCGGGACCGGCTGATGAACGAGTGGCAGCAAATCGATGTTCAGTACATGCACAACCTCGTAGAGTCTCTGCCTCGCCGGATTCGTGCGGTTATCAAGGCCAGAGGCGCCGTCACACGTTATTAGGTACATTCTGAGAGGGGTGACTAATTTTTTGTCCGGTGTGCATATATATATATATATTATATAATATATATATATATATATATATATATATTATTAGTGGTGGACCGGATGTCAGTTTTTCAACATCTGCGGATGCGGATGCAGATTTTTTATTTCAATATCCGCGGATGCGGATGCGAATATTTAGTTAATCTATCAATATAGAATTATGAATATATGACATCATTTTTCAAATTTCGTGATATTACTATTATGGCAGGCAATGCATAAGAATTAAAATTAATATTAATGTTTTCATTATGATAAAAATAATAATTTTCTCAAGAGTTTCAGCCACAGAAAATTCAATGAAACAAGTTTCATTCAATTTTCTGTGTTACCACGTATTTATATTTTGAGGTTTATATATTTGTTTGTTCATTAATAAATAATTAATACTTTACATGAAATGTGCATGACTGGGCCTTATAAGGTACTTTATAAGCTAATTTAATTGTAAATTGCATAATTTATTAGAGGTAATATCCGCAGTCAGAAGTGCAGATGTTAAAAATGATGCGGATATCCGGTCCACCACTAATAATATATATATATATACCTTTAGCCAGCTTCCGCCCGAATTGTTCATTCTGGCGAAGGTCAAGCTTTTCACTCCACCTTAGACCTACAGTTTAACGTGGAATCCGAACCACGCCCCATCAGCAGCCCAGCGTCTTAACCACTAGGCCACCTAGGGTACCCATTTATCTACCAACCACTTTCTTTATTGTGTGGAAGGATGAACAGCTGGGTTTTGCTGCGCACCGGCTGCCGTCGGGTCTCGAACCCGGGGCCGATGGATTCGTAGTCAGCAACACTAACCACTACACCACCGAGGCGCACATATATATATATAATACGTAATAACTAATGATCTTAATGACGTCATTTAATTTTTTAAAATTAATTATTTAATTTATTGACACCCAGGTGCACAACCTGGGGACCTAATCAATATGTGCGTGAAGTTTCATGTTTGTAACTGCTTCCATTTTGGAGTTATGGCTGGAACACACACACACACACACACACACACACACACACACCACACACGTCCTTTTATTATTATTATAGATAGCGAGTTATTCAATTCAATTAACATTTTTTTTATTTGAAATATAGAATAAGCTGAAAGTAGTTATTAAGCCTGTAATTATCTCGTTTGGAAATATATTCGTTCGCAGAAGCAAATTTAAATTTTTTTTATATTTCTA